>PQXN01000138.1:0-97548 GCA_004786275.1 Botryotinia convoluta | reverse complement strand
CGAGTGAGTGGGTGGGTGGGTGGGTGTACTTAGGGGGGATTTTGACAAGCCCCTCGTTGCACGGATGGTTATGTTATGTTATGTTTAAATTAGATTTGGATATGGATATCTGAGTAGGTGCTAGGATAGGTGTGTAGCGAGAGAACCCGTCGATCCGAGACTGGTGAAGGGTTGAATTTAGGAACGGGAATGAGATCAATTGAGGTGTGGATTGTTGATGTTGTGGTTTCTTCGCTTGTGCTCATGCATGTGCATATGTAAAATTCTAGAGCTGCGTATGTATGTATGTGTCGTTTTGGCTAGCTAGCTAGTTAGCTCCCGTCTGTCTGTCTGGCTATTTCCCGATATTCCCTCGAGTTTTTCTACTTTCCGGAATGCATCATATTATGTCCCATGTACCGGGATATATATCACTATGGTAGGATAAAAGAGTTAAGTCACAACAGCGCCGACTCGACGCGGACTCAGCTAACGATAGATAGGTGGAGGTACTGTGGATCGAACTTGGAAAGATGGACGAGCCCGCTAATCTGTGGCTCGTCAGCGTATGCAATGTTTGTATTCTGAGGCGGGGGACTTGTGAATTCATATGTAAATGTTCGTGCAATTGGTAGATTAATAATGAGGAGACAGTGATTCCTTGAGATGCTTTATTTTTAGAACCCCTCCCTATATTCAAACTGATAGATTTATTAAAATATTTGAGTAATGCTAGAAATGCGTAAAGATTCCTATCTTCGGGTTGAAAAAGTACTAGGACTCGAAGGCGTTTGATCTGCACAAGGTACAAGCCACTATTGCTTCCGCGTTGCTGTCATATGTTATAGATTACATATTCAAGTCGAACAAGACGCGTGAAACAAGCAAAATGCTCCGCTATAAAGTTTGTGAAATTGTAGGGAATTAAAATCGAGGCTTTTCGGCAACGCGGAGAGATATCGTGATACGGGTAGCCAGCCACCTTGTGTACTACATGCCACATTCGGCTTTCGGCTGCATCTCAAACCTTTGTACTACATACCAGCCCGAATTTCTGCGGATAAAAGCCATCGTGTACATTGGCAACGACGGAGCACTTGCACAGCATCCAGTATTAGAGCCAATACAATATGTAGAATAGGGGGGTTTGCAGAAGTATCCCATCACTGTCTGCAGATATGGTATCATTCTCGCATACTCTTCTCGTACAACTAGCAATTTAAAACTAATAAAATGCTCAATTCTCTGTTCGAGTCCAAGGGTTTGTTCCAATTGAGTGACTGATACATGAGCTGCAAGGTTAAATTTAATGGGACACGAAGCACAATAAAGGTATTTAGGAACGAGATTTCCGAATTTACACGGGAGCACCTTGATCATTTTTTGGGTTCTGAAAATATTCTTCAGAAATGTCCGAATTACAGAAAATCCCGAACGAGGCTCCTCCAAATGAGACTGCTGCATCGATGACACTAGCAATCCTGGGATGTGGTACAGATCTCCTCTAAAAAAGCCACTGGCGTTGACATTGGAATCGAGAATTAACTTCTTTCAGGAAGCCTCGGAACTGCTCTATTGTGCGGGATACTAACGCACATTGAAGAGAGCAAGAAAGCCAACTCAGCTTGTCCAGTATCAAACCAACCCCATGTTCCAAATAAATTCATGGCTTGTGTCCGCACTGCTGCTTCTGCTGCACGATTGGAACTCTCCCTTGCAGCTTACGACACAGAGGTAGCCATCTACTATGGCGACCAGCGCGCTCCTCTTCACGAGGCCGATGTGATAGTATTAGCTTGCCAACCCGGAGACTTACGAAGTTGTCTGGCCACCACCATTATCCGATCACAATTAAAGGGCAAAGTCCTCGTTAGCCTACTTGCGGGTGTTACGATTCCGGATATCGAATCCGTACTCCAATCTGTAGGGGGTAAGAGTTATTATCCTGCTACGATTGCCCGGGCAATGCCAAATACTGCCTCCTTCGTCCGCGAATCCATCACCGTCATCGAAACCCCGGAAGCAACTTCAGCTAGCCATCTACTTGCAATCGATTGGCTATTTGAATCAATTGGCAAGGTTAAACATATCGCTGCTGCTAATTTCGATACCTGTACAGCATTGGGTGCGTCGACTCCTGCATTCTTTGCAATTATCCTCGACGCATTGATTGATGGCGCTGTTACACTTGGTCTGACGAGAAAGGATGCTACGCTCATGGCAGCACAGTCCATGAAAGGATGTGCAGCATTGGTGCTGGCGGGAGAACATCCAGCTTCTGTGAAGGAGAATATTACCACTCCAGGTGGTTCAACGATTAGGGGTGTGCTAGCGCTTGAGCAGGGGAACGTGAGAGCTGTTGTTGCAGGTGCTCTGATTAAGTGCAAAGAAGCTGCTGAGGGATTGGGAGCTCAGGCAAGGAATTAGGCTTTGCTTGTTTCAATTATCATAGTGACGGTCATTAATTTTCTTTTCTTTTTCCCTTGACTTGATTGAAGTGGGCTGGAGAAGTTCTGAAGTGTTATCAATCGATCTGGAAAAATTGAAAGGAGTGGTTTGTGATCTTGGGGAGATTTTGATACATTCACGTGATTTACATTCACTAAGTGGCAAAACAAGGCGGTGAAGTTGTGGTACAACTTCACGCCCTTGAACAGCGAATTCACCCTTCTAATGTTCGTTTTCCACGTATTGGAACTTTTCTAAATGCTCAATTGATCTGAATGATTGAATTACTCTGAATATTATTCCATAGGATTGAGCCTGCTCTTTAAGTTGGCTTAATCATCATTCACTAATACATATCGGTACCTCGCTTTTCCAGCTTCCATCTCCTTCAGAACATTGTTTATGTCACTCATCTTTCGTGTTTCAACCATTGGCTGAAGGTTCTCCCTCAACACGAACTCTAACAGGTCTTCTGTCCCCTTGATTGAGAGTATATCATTGAAATGAATTGAGATCTTTCGTTCGACCAGTCCAAATATATTAAATGCCGGCAGGGAGTCGTCTGGCAAACCAACTTGACAGAAATGTCCTCCCGTCCTGAGCAACCCCAGATATTTGTTCAGTGGCATCTCAGCGGATGAAACAGTACAAATAATCACATCAAGTGACTTTGCATACTTCTCTGCCCAATCCTTCTCGTCTCCGGTAGCTATGTAGTTATGTGCACCCAGCTTGATGGCATCATCGCGTTTGCTCTCTCGTCGTGAAATCGCAACAACATGCTCAAATTCTAATGCCCTTGCGAACATGACAGCAAAATGACCCAAACCTCCAACACCAATTATCCCCACTCGCTTTCCTTTTCCTTGACGTTCCACTAGTGGACCGAACGTGGTGCTACCGGCGCAGAGCAATGGAGCTGCCACAGCGCTACTTAGCGCTTGAGGAATACGAATGGCGGCAATTCCCGGAACTCTACAGTAATTTGCAAAACCACCGAAAGTCTTGGTCCCATCGGGGAGAAAACCTTCATATGCAGCAACTTTCCGTGGACAGTAGTTTGGCATACTTGAGCTGCACTCCGTACAATCTTTTTGGGCGCAAACGTAAATGATGGGGCCAATTCCCACTCTATCACCAATACTGTTCTCTGTCAGATGGGTGTAGTTTCACGTGATTATAGGTGTACCAACGCAATGCTTCGCTCAACTGCTTTCCCGACACGGGTTACTTCTCCAACAGTTTCATGGCCGGCACAACAAGGATAATTGGTAGGCCACTACTCGAGAAAAATATCAGACTAGATCAAACAAGGTATAGAATTTCTTACCCATCCACTTCGCAAAGTATGCAAATCACTTGCGCAGAGACCGCAGTGAGTAATCTTGACATCTATGTCGGTCTCTTCCCATTTCTTGGGCTCGAAAGGAGCTAACTTCAAGCCATCGGTTAAAGCATTCTTGTCAAGCCCCATCCATCCTTTGAAAGTGATGTCAGAGTTGATCGTTGGTTCCCCCATCTTAATGGCTTGCGGACTTTGGTTTAGGTAATGTTCACGGGCGATACTCGACAATCGTGGAATTGTGACTGTGTATATAGCTAGCAAGCAATGGTGATACTGTATCAACACTCTAAATAGGATATTAAATATGTCGGCGTTCCCACATTGGTCACTTGTGCCAAGCGGCTCATGTACGCCACTCGACTGGTTGCACAAAGCTAGTATGGTAGCACATCGGCCCTTTCTGTTGTACTTGCTGTGTTTATTTGGTGTTGTAAGCTGCATCGTATGCGAGTCCCAGAAAATCTCGCCTGCATTTAACCCAGCGAAGCCGCCGATCGTCATCAAACCAAGCCATAGGTTTTATCGCCGACCACACAAATGGATCAGAAGGTTGTACCAGATATCGCTTAGTGATGAAAAGTGTCTCATTATAATATACTTCGTTAAATCATCAACCCGAAGTAGTGGGCAAGCTGAAAAAGTGCAATGGAGGGGGGGGCTAAGTAGCAGAAGCCTCGGCGTGAGCCTGCAATCAAGATGATTGGCCTGGCAATAAAATATGATCTGTTTGGGAATAGAGAAGATGATGTAAGTTTGGTGCATACGTGTCTAATTCTACTTGTGAAAAATTTGATACCAACTTTCGAATTCGAAAACTTGTCTCTATCTTTGTTCATACTGAATCAAATTATCAAACAACCGGAAAATTTTGAAGATGACAGCCGATATCGAGAGTGCAAGCTCAAAGCCTCAGAAGTTTCCATGGCTTCTTGAATATCGTTCCTCTGACTGGTTTATTCTTACCACAGTGTGCTGTGCCATCTTCACAGTAAGCTTGCCAAATGATGATCCGTACTGTCTTTGATATCTAACGTGACTTAGGATGCTTTCCTCTATGGTGTTGTAAGCACCCCATTTCATCGTTTATATCGTTCACATGGATAATGCTACAAGATGAGTGGCCAAATCTATACTAAATTGTACTGACAATGAATAGGTTGTCCCCGTTCTTCCATTCAGTCTACAAGAGCGATCGGGTGTGCCAGAGGAGGAAGGTATGTAAGAAAAAATTCGAGACTTGACCATTCGCTGATTGAAAATAGTGCAATGGTGGACTTCTTTCATATTTGCAGTCTTCGGTGCTGCTATCGTAGTCGGATCTCCAATTTGTGGATGGCTCGCGGACCATACTGCCGATAGATCTATCACCTACTTTGCTGGCTTATTCATCCTCGCGGCTGCAACTCTACTATTTGGGTTTGCAAAGAAGGCATGGCTTCTTGTCGTTAGTAGAATGTTCCAAGGATTCTCAGCTGCGATTGTATACACTGTTGGACTCGCTCTATTAGTCGATACTGTTGGAAGTGAAAATATTGGACAGTGGATGGGCACAGCTTTATCATGTTCCAGTGTTGGCCTCATAATCAGTCCTCTGCTTGGAGGCATTGTTTATGACAAGGCCGGCTATATGGCTGTGTTTGGTATGGCTGCTGGACTCATCGTTATTGATATCATACTGCGAATGTTTATGATCGAGAAACGAACAGCCGAAAAATACCTCGGCAAGAGTGTCAAAGTGCCAACAGTTGAACGCAACGGAACCTTTCACACATCTACTGCAGAACATGAAGTTCGAAGTAATACTTCGGAGAGCACTGATAGTTGGGAACAGTCTTCCAATACTGCGAATTCTACCCCTCCTGGATTTGGTATACCCAATTATGACGAATCTAGCGCTCTCCTTCCAAATAGAAAGCAAAACGGAAAACAAGACTCTAAGGGTTGGAGCCTTCCACCCGTCATTACCTTGCTCGGTTCGCCGAGAGTTGTTGCCGCCATATACGGTATATTTGTCAACGTTTCTATTCTCGCTACCTTTGATAGCGTTCTCGCATTATTCGTCAAAGAAACCTTTCATTGGAGTTCTCTTGCCGCCGGTCTCATATTTCTGTGCATAGCCATTCCTGGACTTGGAGGCCCACTCGTCGGTGCATTATCTGATCGTCTAGGTCCCCGTTGGATCGCTGTTGCTGGATGTACTCTCACAGCAGTGCCATTGATTCTTCTGCGACTTGTCGATAATGATACAGATGAGCAAAAAGTTCTGTTGTGCATCCTATTGTTTATCTGCGGTATGAATCATTCAACTCCTATCTTCCCACAATAGCCTAACGTTCACCTACTAAATCTGGATCTCTAGGGTGTACTCTTATTCTTATCGTAGCACCTGTTGCCGCCGATTTGTCTCTAGTAGTTGGAGAAATCGAGATCGCAAATCCAGGCAAATTTGGTCCTGGCGGGGCTTATGCTCAGGCGTATGCTCTCTTCAATTGTTCCATGGCAGCCGCTACCATATTTGGTCCAGTATTCGCCGGTGCGTTGATTACACAGTTTGGCTGGAAGGCTATGACTTTAGCTATGGGCATTTTCTCATTAACTGGGGCAATTCCATGTGTACGTGCATTTCTTCTCATTTATTTCAGAAAATCCCACTAATTTTACAACAGCTGTTTTTCACTGGAGGCTATCTATTTAGAGAAGAGTAGAAAGTTGAAACTGTGAGCCTGGCATAGACTGAAGATAGCAGCCACTTTCTTTGGTGAATATTTGGCATCATCAATGTGTCAAACAACTTGATTCATAAATGGAAATTTCCTACCTTTTTCTTCTTAACTCGATTCAACTACAATACGCATCTCTCTGTCGCTTGTTTTCGTTGTTCGTTGCATAAATGTATCTAAGTTTTCCTTGAATGTCTAGCTCTGTGCGAGAGACACCAAAAGTATCAAATTGTAATTTCACTATTTAATTAAAAATACGTCTGCTGTGTAAACAATGTTGTACTTCGCATCCACACTGTCGGTACTTGTGCGAGTATACTAAAGGTTACAGAGTGAGACAGGTAAAACATGTGTTTTTGTGAAATGTACCCTTAATCTAATGTAAAATCCATTGAAACACAAATGGGACTGTGGCAACGCCATGTCTCATTAACCTCTCCTCGTTCCTAACAACTTTTTCTTCGCAATACGTCATTTTTGGTGATGGGATTGAGAGATTCAATACATACCAATAGTTTCAAAATCAGATTTCAGCTACAAGTCATTGTAACACGTACACAAGCATTTGAACGACCGAATCAAACCATTCTGACGATATCTTGGAGAGTAAATAAGATTAGAGTAGTATAATTAATAAAATTTTCATTCTACTTTTGACGGACTAAGCTGAACAATACAAGAGAGAAGTATTCCATATCCCATATTCAATACAAAAAATCTTGAAATATTAAATATCACCATAAATTAGACACAAGGAAAATACCCCACTCAAACATCCATTGACTTTGTTTGCATGCCATCAACTTTTTCCATCCTCAATCCTCAATCCTCAAGCACCATCTCACCATCTCACCACTATCGGCTTTCTAAACCCGTTCCACACCATTCCGCTCTACTTGTAAAGCTCAATTGACTTTCTTAGCCTTTTCCGCATTCTCTCTCCCCTTCTTGTAAAGCTCCTCTATCTCCTCCGGAGTCTTTCTAGATATCGTTCCCAAAACATGATCCCAGAATGTTGTGTAAACCTGCGAGTAATTTGTCTGTTCATTACATCAATAGTCAGTTTTAATTCTTCAAGTTTGATTCAATTCATTATCAAAGGAGTCACAGGAAAGATAATCAGCAACTTACGGTAGCACCCCAAGTCTGGTGATGGATATCATGAAACGAAGTATCTTGTTCGCCCAACCATTGGATGGGATCCCAAGGGAGTCTGTATCCACAGTGATCATCGACGCCCTTCAATACGCTGATGATAGAAAAGACCAAAGCCTCACGCATATGAAGTCCGGAAAAGTAAAACGCGACGCTGATTCCACAGGTATCCATGATAAATGATTCGGTAAGAGTATTGTAAAATGCGGCGAATGCGTAAGGTGCATTAACGCGGTGGTGTAGGGAGTGAACATTTCCTGATGAGCCGGAACGGATTAGCAATTTGATAAAATTTGCTGAGAGGTAAAATCATGATACATACGGTATAACCATCTATTTTCATGAAAGGCACGATGTCCGAAATATTGCCATGCATCGCTGATGAAGATGCAAATCGCGAATCGAGCTGCGGGCGCAAGAAGCCTATATATCACTTGCGCGACTACCATCTCCCATGCAATGATTCTTCCATCCTTCGCACACATTAGTCTTCGTCGAAGATACTAAAGCCGGGTGAATTAACTTACAGGCGTAGTGATATTAACACGAACCGGAAGATGCAACGACCCTTTGGAGTTCGCAAGATCCAATCCCAAACCCATCATGCTCATCCTCAAGCTCCACTGTATCCAGGAATATCCTTTCACAACCCTCTCCGCCCACACAGCAATGTCATAATTCTCTGATCCTACCATCTCTTGAGTTCCAAGAAAATAATAGCCCAAGAACAATCCACATGCTGTCTGGAATAGCTGCTGTCCGAGAATAGAACGCAGTACTTGGGGGATTGTGACACGATTGCGACTTTCGATTTCGGCCGGTGTATGAATGCGGTAGCTAGACCAGATATCATAATATGAGATGATAGACCAGAAGAGAGCAGTGAGCCAGTATGTCAAGACAGGAAGTAGAAGGGTAAGGTGGAAGTCTGAGATGTGAGAGGACATTGGCGGGCGAGGATAGAGGTGAGGAGATGCCACCGTATAAGTGGTGGTGAAGGAAGAGGTATTGGCCATTGGAGTATCCATTCTAAGTGATAGCTGTACCAAAGATGTGAGAGAAAAGCTTCAACGCTGGAGAAGTTTAGTTGAGACTCCAAGAAACTCAAACTGAAATACTATTTTATAGCAGAAATGCTCAGTGAGCCATATCCATGTAGTTTTTTTGTCCGGCTGTATTCAAAGCACAACCATGATAAGTGCATTTAACATTGTCCCGATTTGTAGCCATGCATACTTAAGTTACGTCGACAAGAGAAAATCCATGGTGGCTCTCATAGTATGCACCTGTACGATTCAGCTGTATCGACTTATTTGTGGCTGCATTGCTCATCACATTCAAGAATATTGTCTACGAATATCAGGTTACGAATATCAGGGCTCATTAACCGACACGACGATGGAAACGCGGCACACAATTGGCAAAATTAATTAGGTGTGACAACCCAGCGCTATACCTAAACAAAACGAGTATCTCTTCCGTGCTCGATTAAACGAGTCTAGTAGTCTATCAGTAGAAGTTTGAGATACAAGTTGATGGAAGTCATGAACATTGTGTGCAGTGTTTTCGGTAGTCCGGACTGCAGCCCAGCAAACAGGAACTATTGAATAATGAAATTATCCTGACTACTGTATTGACTTTCAAAATTGAAACACTTTTGTCTATTATCTATCTAAGATAGCAACTCTATCAGAATGACTGAAACGTTCTCCAAGATTCAAAATCCGACGAATTCAAATTAAATTGCAGTCTGAACTGCTGGTCACATTGGCTACAAAGAATAGGTAACCCCTCCATATATATTTCCGACACCGAGGCACAGGATACTTTATCTCCAGAGGTAGATATTCTAAATCTCCTCTACGCCGCTTTCGGGTGCACAATTGTAACCTCGTCTATCTCCCTGCGAGCTTTAACTAACTCGCGAGTTCGAGCGTAACGCATGTCTGCCCCTGTAGTATCAGTCCATTCAGTCCCAAAGAATTTATCCCAAAATACGGTGTATGTAGAATAGTTGTACTAGGTAGACTCATGTTAGTATCTCCAGAAGAAACAATATTGTCTTAAGACCCGAAATCTCACTGACCTTGAGACCCCAACTTTGATGATGCAAATCGTGAAATGCTGCATTATTTCCATTGATGTATCCGAGAGGATCCCAAGGAAATATAAAATTGCAGTGATCACTGATGGTCTTTATCGTCGCTAGCGATGTCACAATCATTCCCTGACGAACTGAAATTCCTGAAATGGCGTTTGCTAAGGTAAAGCTCAATATATCCATAAAAAGAGTTTCGAGCCAATGGGCATATACGGCACCATAAGCATACGGAACGTAAAGTTGATGATGCTGAGCATGTATAATCCCTAGAAGGATTTTTAATTAGATAAATTCGGGTGAAAAGGATTTGCAAAAAGAGGAGCCTGTACATACGATAAAGAGTCTTGTTGATGTGACAGAGACGATGTATAAAATAGATCCATGTATCGACAACTGCGAGATACACGAGAAACTGTATCGCTGGAATCGCGAAAGAAACTATGATACGCGCCAAGTTCCACTCCATGGCAGTAAATGTCGGGCTTGATAATATCTCATGACTGTTTGCCGAAATATGTGACAGCAAAGGTGTTTTGCTAAATTTCGACATGAGTCCTTGAGTATCTAAACCGAGCAGTGTCAATGCCCAAGGGATGGCCATAAGACACTTTCTAACCCGTCGCACCCACTGATATTTTTCACAGCCCCCAATTTCCACAAGCTCCGGCCCGTTGTTGTAGGTGAGAAGTATTCCTATTACGATCTGTATAACATGATAACGAATGACAACAAGAAGACAGCCCAGCTTTGACACGCGGTTTCGATGTAGTTCCTCCTTCGGTGGGTGGATGCGATAGCTGCTGAACAATTCAAGCTCATTGACGATGTAAAAGACTACACTCCCAATGATATAAACCAATGTGGGTAGAATTACACCCAGCGTGTGATCAGAAATCCCGGATAGCATAGGTGAACGAGGGTGTAACGCACAAGATGGCGCTGGGGAAAAGGTTGAAGTGTCTGTGAAATTCGACATTTTAGGTAAATGAATAGTACCAATTGAATATGAACTTTCGAGACTTGATAGCAGCGAATTGTTGATGAACAAGGGAATGCTCTTCAATGGAACTTGTGAAGGAGAAATGTCGACTCCAAAATAGTAGAAATAGATATATCAAAAGGTTATAACTTTTAAGGTTGCCCTTTTATCCTAACCTTTTTGGGGAGAAGCTGCATAAGATATATGGTGTAACAAAGGCTGGGATATGAGCTATGGAATTGCTACACCTGTGGAACACAATAGCAATCATAATTACGAGGCGCTGGAGTGCCAAGACTACGATCAAATCGAGAAATCATTGAAGGTTAGGAAATTTTCATGTTAAGCCCTCCAATCTATTCCATATACAATAGAATATTGATTTTCTATTCTTAATGTACTTAGTTCATTCTTCTTGGTAATTCAAATTGAAAGGGGTAGTATATTTCATGTAACTTAACCGAAATACTAAAGCAATATCAAAAATCGTTCGATGACATAATAAACTAGAAATTGAGACTATAGGAATACATCCCAATTGGGCAGTAGTACTCATCTTGGGGTCCAGCTGCAGATTGATGAAGGTATTGTTGGTATTGGTCTTCTCTTGAAAATTACTATCCCGAAGCCACGTTACATCACTCGTGATTTTACCAGCTGGAGGTTGATCGTCAAGGACGCTTATCCGGGCGACCATGTTGTTCCGATAAATGAATATGCAAGATGAGAAAAATGTGATAAGATCGAAGCCGAGATGATATGCAACGGGACTACCCATGGATATATTTGCGCAACAATCAGGCAATAATGCACAATAAGACAAAACAGTACAGCGAAAATCATTGATTTGTGGACAAAATTTAATTATCTATTCATAGATACCCTTCTCAAAAGTTTCCGTATCATAAAACAAAGCTGATATGGTATTCCCGTTAAATATACGCCCCTCGAGCGCATTAACAGCCTGTCTAGATTAGCTACAGTCAATAAAAGAGTGGCAATTGAGTTACGTACCCTCAGAGCTGACAACTGATTAGTGAATTTGACGAAGACTTTTGCTGGGGCACTTTGCCTATCGATATAGACTCGTTCAACCCTTCCATACTAAAGCTTGTTAGTGGGATGTTTTTCAGCCATTGCCACAATCGGGCATACCTTTTCACCACATTCATCCCCGATTTCCTGCATCAAACCCCCATCCCCCGAGCCTTCTACTTCCTCATCTAAATCCATATTATCTACCATTCCACGCAGCACTATGACTTCTGACATCGGTCCGAATCTGCACGTTTCTTCCTCTTTAGCAACCTTCTTACCACCAATAATCTTTCCTCTGCCCCCCGCATCTCGAAACCCACCGCCTTCTGCATCAGACTTCTTTTTACGTTTGTCAAGTTTGACCTGAAGAGGTGTAATCATACCAGAGCCATCGGCCCCCAGTCCTGAGCCTTTGCTCCAGCCATATTTAGACATTAGACGCTCTGCAAACCCTTTTTGACCCGGACGAAGTGATTTTGGTGCATTCTCATCGGCTTCTCCCTCATCTTCCCCGTCTACTTCGTCTGCAAGAGCTTGATCTAGTTCTGCTTCCGAAGCTGGAAGATCACTTGGCGCCGGCGGTAAGTTATATCGCACTGGTGCTCTGGAAATAGCCCCCGCTAATGATGGTACTGGTGGAGGTAATGGCTGATCTTCGGAGGGTGGAGGAGGTGGGTTAGATTCTGCCCCAAGAGTAGGACTATAAGAGCCACTTTGTGGGGACTTGGAACGATTCTTGGGAGGAGAATCAATTGGGGGTGGAGCAAATGAATAATTCGGAGGTGGGGCAAATTGGTCTGCAAATCATTAGTCCCATGAGAAAAAAGAAGCAAAAAAAGAGATCGCTTACTACCAATCTTCGGACGATATGATTCCTCATCGTCACTATCACTTGATGTCTTCCGCGCCATTCTATGAGCATAAAGTCTATCCTTCCACTCTCGTACCTCTCGAACCTTCTCATCACTATTCTTATATTCTTCGTAATTATTTGGCCGTGAAGGGTCGTAGATATCATCCCAATCTTGCGCCACGGCTTGCTCTTCCCTATTCTTCTTCCTTCGTTTCCTGCCACCTCTTTGCCTTTTCTCTCCAACATAGAATCCATTCACGTCATCATCGTCAGCGGCCCAATCGGCCAAGGTGCTCTTAGAAGCTGGTTTGGCAGCATTGGATGTGGCAGTCTTCGCGACTACATTGCTCGGTTCGTTGGCATTCAGACTGGCAATGGCAGCTTTTGGGAATGATGGTTTCGCTTTTGGCTTTTGAGAAAGCTGTGGTCTTCTCGTGGGTTGAAATCTAAGGGCAGCTATTCAAATATTGAGTGAGCTGTGCAGAAACATAGATTGAATTCAAATCATTCATAGCATACCAGCATCAATTTGGGGTTTCTTAGAAGCTTCATCTTCCACTGAATTGAAAACAACAGGTCCTTTGGTAATGGAGCCGGGCGTATCACTCGATGATGGATCTAACAAGTTTGCATAGAGAGAAAGCCCATTCCGTGCAGGAGTAGCATTGGGAGGATTAGACATATTGATATATTAACCATGCAAAAGAAAAGTAATCAAATGGAGAGACCGTTAAATGTTGAATTTCAGTTGTTTGCGAAACCACAGCCTGGCGCATAAGGCTGTACCTAGTAGATGTCACCAAAGTCAGGTGACGAGGAGCTTCTTTCCGATAAGGGAAGGACGCTGTGGATAAGAAGTTAAGGAGAGGCGCGGAATCTCTGCGAGCTCGGGAAGCTTAGAAAGTTTGGGAATGGTTCTTATTAATCTCATACGTGACAATCAAGTTTCTCTTCCATCCTATCCTAAAAAAAAAGGACGATATTTGAATAATTTTATACCTTATTCGTTAATTCTTCGGATTCTTCAAGTTACATTCTGATCTTGGCTCTATTTCATACCTTGTACAGTGCAACGATTATCGTCGTCTCAACCAACCATCGTCTACGAACCCACGCAGGCCAAGATGTCTGCTGCTACCCTCGCCAATTCCTTCTCCACAGGCAATACTACCACAGCAATTATTGTCCCAGGAAAGCAACCTCTTACCATTACTTATAAACAACTCACCGCCGAGATATCCTCATTTCAAAAGAAGCTCGCCAAGCTTGGTATTACATCACAAGCTGCAGTATCAATTGCTCTACCAAATACCTACGAATTCATTATTGCCTTCTTAGCAGCATCATGGCAAAGAGGAATTGCTGCACCTCTCAACTCCGCATACAAACAAGAGGAATTCGAATTCTATATTGATGATTTGAGCTCAGCCGTTGCTCTTGTTCCCAAGGATTCGTTTCAGAAAGATGGACCTGCTGTGAGGGCTGCAAGAAAATATAATGCGGCTATTGCAGAATGTTACTGGAATGGCAGTGAGGTTGTGTTGGATGTCAAGGATGAGGGAAAACTGAAGGGGAAAGGAAATCAAAAGGTTGAGCAGGCGCAACCAGATGATGTTGCTTTAGTTTTACATACCAGTGGAACGACGGGAAGACCAAAGGCTGTGCCATTGACACACAGGAACCTCACTACAACTATGAAAAACATACAAGCTACATACAAGCTTACTCCTGCGGATCGTACCATGCTCGTTATGCCTCTATTTCACGTTCATGGACTTTTAGCGGGTTTCCTAGCTCCATTAATGTCCGGTGGTTCTGTCATCGTCCCCCCTAAGTTCTCTGCTTCAGAATTCTGGACCGATTTTATTACACACAAAGCAAATTGGTATACTGCTGTTCCAACTATCCATCAAATTCTCTTAAAGAATCCACCGCCCACAACCAAACCCAACATTCGATTCATCCGATCATGTTCTTCCCCTCTTTCTCCAACCACTTTCCATGCTCTGGAAGAAACATACAACGCTCCTGTCCTTGAAGCCTACGCCATGACAGAAGCCTCCCACCAAATGACATCAAACCCTCTTCCACCTGGAAAACGTCAACCCGGTTCTGTAGGAATTGGTCAAGGAGTCGAAGTACGAATTCTTGATGGCGAGGGTAAAGAAGTTCCAATTGGTTCTGAAGGAGAAATTTCTATTCGCGGCGAGAACGTCACGAAAGGTTATCTCAATAATGAGAAAGCCAACAAGGAGTCCTTTACCAAAGAAGGATTTTTCAGAACTGGCGATCAAGGAAAAATGGATAAAGATAGATATGTGTTTATCACCGGCCGCATTAAGGAACTTATCAATAAGGGAGGCGAGAAGATCTCTCCTATCGAACTAGACAACGTTCTAGCCCGTCACCCTGCCGTTTCCGAAGCTGTCAGCTTTGCTATACCTGATGAAATGTATGGTCAAGATGTTGGTGTTGCTATTGTATTGAAGCCAGATCAAAAATTGACTGCATCAGAGTTGAAGCAATGGGTTGCGGATAAAGTGGCCAAGTTCAAGGTGCCAAAACAGGTATACTTTTCAGATGTTATGCCAAAGACAGCTACAGGAAAGATTCAAAGGAGAATAGTGGCAGATACTATGCTTAAGCAACCTAAGGCTAAATTGTAGAGGAAGCTAGCTAGCTACCTTTCCAATCCGTTTAAGGGGATGATATCTTGGTGTAGGTGTATTCCTAGATGTACTATAAATTTTCATTTTCGTTTATACATACATATACTTGTGTATTGATTTTAGAGCATGCTTTTTGAGATTTAGAATTCAATGAAAATTTTCAAGAAATACCTACCCTTCTGATACAGTGGAATGATGAATGAGTAGCTATCTGCCACTGAGACACCAGAGTACATCTTTTCCTCTACCCATCGCATCCCCATCACCTCTCCGATCTGCGCGTCACTATAATCCCAGATCCGTTCTAAACAAGTTACTCCATATCCATTCATTCATTCATTCATCCATTCATCATATCCGATACTGAGATCTTGATTCAAATTATGATTTTCCTTCCAACTTCTATCTTCTATGTTTCATTCTTTCTATTATATCATATCATATAAAGTAAACTCATCTAATCCATCTAACTATCTAAATATATAAATTTCTTAACTACCTACCTGTCTAGCTGTCTAGCTATCTGCGCATTTATATACTCTTTATTGATTGACTAATTGATTATCTAAGGATTCTGTATTTTGTTTATTTTGTATGTTGTATATAATTTCATCTCATATCACTCACCTCACATCAATCACATTTCAATTCCATAGTCTCTAACTATACGTAATAAGTATCATATAAAGTATTGCCTTTTAATTCGGTTGTCTGTTATCCTTTAATGTTTTACTCGGTACTGTATACTCTGGATTATATGCTACATTTCATGCTACGCACTACATCGCATTCCATCTCATCTTGTATTCATATCCCATTTCAAATCCACCCATCTCAACTTACCCATCCATCTACACCCACAACTGCTCTACCCATCTCCCTTCCTTCCACTCAGCAACAACAAAAGCACTCACTACTCACCTCTTCAACCCCACTACCCATCAATCAGCATATCTCTCTCTTCTCCTCTCCTCTCACCTTCCTCTCACCTCATCTCACCATTCTTCTCCCTCTTCTCACCCTTCCTCTCCCATCTTATTTCACGTGAACACTCTCTTTATTCTCCTCTCATCCTTCTTCTTTCCACCTATACTACCTATACTACCTATACTACATCACAACATCTTATTCCTTACCCAATCTCTCATCCTCTCGCACTCCCTCCCTCTCTTTCTCACTCTCCTCTCCCCTCCCCTCCCCTTCCTTCTCCTCTTCTTTCTCACTCACTCTCATCCCATGCCCTCCCTCCCTCCCTTTCAAATCAATACACCACACCCCACCAGACTCTATCAGACTAGATCAGATCAGCTCACCCAACCACCAATCACTCTCCATCACTACTACTCACACCACTTACCTTCCCACCCATAAACCCAACCCAATTCATCAACCCAACCAAACCAAACCAAGATCAACCATCAATCCAAACCATCCATCCAAACCAACCCATCAAACCAACCCAATCCAACTCTATCCAGCCCTATCCAATCCACTCCACTCCCTCTCCCTACCTACCTACTAAGAATCATAATTTTAAATAAAAAAACACGACATCTAACACATATAAACACAAAACACAAAACATAAAACATATAAACATGAAACATAAGACAAATGACTCAATATACCAAGAATATCAATCTCAATATCAATCTCCAATAACATACTCACACACACACACAACAGTAGTGACATTTATTTCAAGACCCACACTAATCAACTCAAGGATCGAGACGACCCGCATTCTAATCAACTTCATGATACACTACACGGTAGATCTTACAATTACCGATTCATTGAATCAGATCAAAGCTTGGCAAGGTCGAGAACACACAAGGGCATGTAACAAATAAAGACAGTTATTATAGTATTATGGTTTAAAAAAGAGATTCATTATTATTCTCTGCACTTCTCAATTCCAGGGAAACAATATTCAAATGTACAATTTCGGATTCTCTCTTCTCAAAAGCTTAATGTTTCCCACCCTTCCCCTTAAATAACTTCATGGAATTTTCTGTATACCATCAATGTAACGGGTGCACAAGTAGAGCAACCTTGACAGCAATAGATATGCAAAGCACACGCCCCTAATGATCCTAATGAAGGTGAAAAACGCTCAAAAGCTTATGAAAAGTCATGTAAAACAGAGAGAACGTGGCATATTAGGTCTAATGTGATAATTAAAGGAAAAACGCCGACGTCCCAATGATTTACAACAACATGCTCAAGAAACCTCCGACAACGGAGACACCCATGAGTGCCTCGTTAACACCGTAGGAGACAGCAGCACCCTTGCTAGAAGAAGCAGAGGCACTTGAGGAAGAGCTGGAGCTGGTTCCGGTTCCGGATTGAGCATTGGCGGTGGTCTTGCAAGTGTAGGTACCTTGGATGTTACCGCTGTCGTGCTCAGACTTGAATCCACTGCAGTCGATGGAGGTAGTGGATTGCATGTTGAAACCACCCTTAACGTCGTTAAGCTTTGGCAATTCAGGGCTAAAAGAGTAATGTTAGCTAGTCCTCAAAACATGAGTTTGAAACATTCAATGACTTACGTAGTGAAGTTTCCAGAGAAGTCGATGGCACCTCCAACTTGAGTCAACTCTGGGAAGTTGATAGCATCAAGAGCAGAGTTGTTAGCAATTTGGAAAGCACCTCCAACAGTCTCGAGCATAGGGATGGTGATGTTGGCGAGGGATGGGTTAGCAACGAAAGCCAATCCACCTTGTCCGTTAGCAGTGTTACCGACAGATGTCAAGTTTGGTGCATTGAGGCTGGTGAAGTAGTTCTCGTAGAAACCGAGGGATCCGTTAACAACGGCCAAAGATGGAATGCTGACACTAGAGACGTTACGGAAGGTCATGTTGGCGGCCCAGATCAAGTTAGGGAAGCTGACATCCAAGTTCTTTCCGTTGGAATCGATGTTGAGAAGAGTGGTGACATTTCCGACTTGGGTGCTGAAGGTCTTGAGACGGTTGTTGTTGTTGATGTTCAAGGTGTCAACGGTGTTCAAGTTGATACCGTCGAGGGTGCTCAAGAAAGTGTTGGTAATGGTGACACTCTTGGCAGTGCTAACGGCATTGGCGAAAGTGAGAGCTGGGAGAGCTGGAAGAGCAGCCCAGTTGATCGTTCCAATGGTGTCAAGGACGGAGAATTGAAGGGTGGACAAGAGAGTCAAATTGCTCAAGCCGAAAGTCTTATCGATAGTGGTAAGAGAAGTACTTGAAAGGGATGTAATTGCTCCGTTGTTCTCGACCATCAAGCTACCTTCAATATGTTCAGGTCCATTTAGTTGAATGGTACCAGATGCGGTAGTACTGATGACAACATCGCCAGAGATGGTTGTACAATCAGCCAAAGCGGTGGCATCAGCAGCACTGTTGATAGTGGCAGTTGCTTGAGAGCAAACGGAAGCGGTTGTAGCAGCTAAATGGAGAGATGTCAGTTAGTATTTACATCATTTCGATTGGCCATTCTCCTGTTTACACAAGCCACCATAGATCGAATTGATCAATCTCCTGGTGCCCATTGATGCACAGTATCCAACCTCTGAATATGTTGATGAAAATATTGAAAACTTACCAGATACAGTGCCGACGACTGCGAGAGCCGGGAGTAGGGCTTTGGAGAACATGGTTGATTTGAAGTAGCTTCTACAGTGACTTCGCAATTGTTAGTTCAATTATTGTAAGAAGAATGCAAAAAGTGTTGATCGAAGATGAATAAATTTGCGATGAAGTTGGAAGATTGTTTAATGGAGGACGAAGTGGCTAATGATCAGAATTCCTGAAGAAGGTGGTCCGAGAAATTTGAAAGCGATTTGCAAATGCAAGAACCAACTTGTTGAAGGAAGGGAAGGAATCAAACAATCAAACAAACGAGAGATGTGACGGAGGAAGGAATTGATGGATGGATGGATTGATTGACTGATTATTGTGTTGAATGATGATCGAAATGTCTTGAGGTGAATGTATATTCATTCATTCAAGAGGAAGGAGATGATGATAGAAAGCTTCCAAGAAATCGACTCACCCTTTTGATTTGATGTTGATGAAATTACTCTTTCTCTTTTCGATAGTTATATGTAGATAGATCCTTCTGTTCGTTTCTGATTGTTGAGTGCGATTCGAGTATTATTAATGTAAGTGAGTGATAGAATCTTAACGACAGTAATGAAGTGATGGAAAGAAAGCAATTGGAAAGAAGACGACGATATGAACTTTTTCGAAGAGAGAGAGAGAGGGAATCAGTTCTCAAAAAAGAAGTGGGTGGCTTTTTCTTCAAAAAGGTTACAGGCGTAGGAAATGAATTCGAATCAAATGAAATAGAATTAAAAATCGACTAAGGGAAGGAGGGAAGTTGGAAGGGCGGCCGGAAGTGGTCAGAATCCCTAGTAACTAAATAAAAAGGGGAGGATCCTAGTACGAGAGGCTTGTTTAGTAGTGAGTTCCTAGTGAAATAAAGTGAAGTTTGAAAAAGTTACGAAAGTTAAAAGAGTTCAAATCAGATGTGATTGGCTGAGATGGAAGCTTGGTATGATCAATCCTGTTTATCTATTACTTGATTTGGTAAAAGTTCTTGCTTGTTTTAGTTTCCTTGAGTTGGTAAAAGCTATCTAGGGACGGGTCGGTGCACAGCGGGTATATAAAAGGATCTAGAGCACTAGTTTGTTCTAGGTAATATTACTCATCATTTGAGCCTTCATTAGGTCATTATTCATCCGAATATGATGTCTAATAATATGATATCTAATAATATGATGTGAATACCTCCTGGTCCGTTTACCATGCCAACGACCCTTACCTAGGTAGGTACGAATCTACTTTTTATGGATACTCGGAAATGAAGAAGTGGATGAATATCAGCACATCACAATCATACCTACTACCTACACACTACATCCAGTTACAACTGGCCAGTACATCATGGAAAAGCTTGTTGTTGACCTTGTTCAAAGTGCACACAGGTTCACAGCACATTTCTTCCACTATTGAATCTCAAGATCAAATGGATATCTTCTTCTTTGGATTCTATATTATCTTGTTATCTTGATATCTTGATTATTACGAGTGAGTTAAAACCACAGAGTGATACGTTGATTGCAGAAAAAAAAGGGAGAGGAGTATCGAAAGTTCTCTAGGATTGTTGAGAATCATTCCAATGAATGGCTTGAGAACCTCTTCCTTTTCATAGTACGACGTACTTACTGCACAGAGACGACTCTTGGAAGATGCACTACACCATACAACATCATAACATTACTGGCTGGTGAAAGTGTATATATACTAGGTAGGTAAATCAGTCACTAGTGGATCTTGGATTCGTTGTACAGTACGAATTTCTTATGTACTTTGAAGACGCTTCATCGTTCATCATTCATCATTCATCCAAAATAACTTGGATGAGGAGTTTCAATGGATTGATCGCTGGCCTGGTGGTTTTAGATTGATTCTTAGTGATGATTACGAGATCCCTTAGGTACCGACCGGTATTCTTATTTCATACCAAAGGAGTTTCTAACGTCTAATATAGACATAGGAATCTTAACTTTACTCAGCTTCTCTTAAAGGAAGCTTCTATCGTCAATTTGATACTTCTTGTCTTATGCTAATCATATAAATAGCTTTTCTATAACGCTTGAATGCTTCAGAGTTTATGGATTTTATATAATCTTTCAACTACCTCTTGCTATCATGACCTCCTTCATCCCCATACTACAATGTATGTATGTATATTCGACGGATAAAACATTACGATTCATCAGTGGCCAAACTCCATCTTGAACAATCGAATTGTTTACCAACAATCCTATAAATTATGAAAATTAAAATCATCTCAATCAAGTTAGATAAGTTAGATATATATCCTTTGCCATTTTATTTTTTCTGCAAGTGACAAGCATCTCGTAATCATTCTGATGCATCTTGGTCCGAGTGTTCAACGTTAGTCCAAGATTTAAACCAGTCCAAAGATTACCCCTGAAAATGATTTGGGATGTTCTACTCCGTACGTCTTGGGTCCGAGATCCCTAGATGATTGATTGGTTCGATGGGTTGATAAATGGATATTCTCCAATTCTTTTTCCAACACCTAGATATCAACCTAGTATTCCTTTTCCAAGGTTCCCTTCTTCCTGTTCGATATTTATTACCGGTACTTGATTTTGAAGTTCCAAGGCGAAGAAGAGTATGAGGACTTGGGCAATTGAGCAGCGGACAGTGAACAATGAGCAGGTGGACAGTGGATACAATATTCAAAGATCGAACAAGCATGAGTAGTGAAGTTTTGGTTGTTGTAACTTGTTACCATGAGCTAACTAGCTAGCTAGCGACCTACTTACTTTAGGACAGCTTAAGCAACAACCATTCGTTCGTTCACCAAGACAAGACAGACGGACAACTTCTTTTGATGAACACGAATATGGTGGATATTTCATTCCCTTTTTAAATACGGGTATTAGATTCAAAAAGTTCTGGAATGGCTCAATAGGAGGGGAGGGGGAATATTATCTCATTCTTTTTTTGTTCAATGCTGTGTTACTATATGGAGGTTTTTTCATTCGCCTCTCTCTTTGCCTAGGTATAATGGTACGGGAGAATACGAATCATACGAGGTAGGCCTTGGTTTTGCTTGTCGTTCATCGTTCACATGTTTTTTTATTTGTTATAAAGGTTTCCAGGGCTCCAGGTTTCCAGGTTTCCAGGTTTCCCTCGCTCTTTTTTGAGGGTCACTCGAATTTATATTTACAGTTAGTTATATTTATTTACAGAGTAGACGTAACGTGACGTGACGTGTAATAGGCGTTCAACCAATTCCATATAAGTTATAAGTCAAGAAAGTATCCTCAATCACTGTAGTGTGGTCGAGACCAGAAGTTCTTAGGAACATCCAGGGAATCAATTTCATACCCGATCTGAGATTCTATCTTGGGCCTATTTCATTCACAGCCACAACTAACATAACACAAAATCGTGGCTTGGAATTTGACTAGGTAGGTAGGGTAGGTAATTCTGAAAATATGTTTGTGTGTATATATCTAATTGAATGAATATCTTCGGCACCGATATACAAGTATCTATCTATGTATCTTTGCCTCTATTTACAATCTACTTTGCATAGATACTAATATATCTATCTATCTATCTATCTATCTAACCACACCAACAAACTCTTCCACACATCCATCATCCACCCGGAAGTTAACCATCTTCCCCTTCCCATGAGCCTTAGGCCCTAACCTAATATCTAACAAATTATTCATCTGTACAAATGTGTGTACCTATCTACTCCGTATATATGTAAAATCAATCCCGCACTCAGTATCCTTATTCTGTACGCGTTATCATGACGATTCATTCCCATTCTCCCTAAGCCGTGGGTGGGTCTACTATCTACTACTTATAAGTTATAATTCGTGGTTATTGGATGGATGGATGGATGGATGGGAGATGGGTGGGAGATATAAATAACCCACCTACAGGTTTCTACCCCCTGTTCACCCACCTGATTTCTTTTTGCCGATGGACAATTGATGTATTTTTATTCTGGGGATTATGGATAAGGAGAGGAGGTAATGTTGACTTTAATATTAATATTATATTGATACATAGTTAGGTATTGAGATGAGAGATAAGCCTTTTGGGGGGAGATGGATGGGGGGATTGGGAATCTAGAGTTTGATATGAGGAGGCTTGATTTATGGATTTGCAGATTCTTAATTAATTAATTTATGGGTGTTTGTTCTTGGGGGAATTTATATCTACTGTAGAATCTCCGTGGAAATTTTTTTTTTAAAAAAATGCGTGATGTTGTACGATAGGTACTTAGTATGTCACCTTCACCTCGCTCGAGACTCGAGTCCATGGAGTCCAGTCCTGTCCATGTCTGTCTGTCTGTCTGTCTGTCTGTCTGTCTGTCTGTCTGTCTGTCTGTCTGTTGGTCGGCTGCCCCGATTGGAGTTTTATATGGATATGGGATGCAGGTACATTTCTTGTCATGTCTTGTCATGCTGTGAGATGGAATGGGATGGGATGTAAGGCAGAGCAATGTTGTGATGGAAAAATATTAGGTACCTGGGTACACGACATGTTTGTGTGTAGGAATATATATGTATATATGCAGGAATATGTAGGATGGAGATCTTTGATGGTCATTTGGATGTGTATATGCATGGTATATATGTCCTGATTTGTACTGATTTTGTAACCAGTAATTTTACGCTCTGGATTTGAGTAGGTAGGTGGTATATCTCCTTTGATTGTTATGCGGAATTGTCAGGTGAATGAATGAATGAGTGGATGGATGGATGGATGGATGGATGGATGGATGAGCAATTAAGATTGAAATCAAGAATGAGATTGGAAATTGGGAATGGAGAATGCAGAATTGGAAACGAACGTCAAGTGATGGATGATATGCATGTACTGTATGTACCTATGTACTGTATCTTCATGTATCTAGATATAGTATGTACATGTATCATGTATATGTATCTATATGTATGTACCTATCAAATCATGTGGTCTCCTATGTACACACATACAGGCTACAGCTACAGCTTACAGCGGACATATTATGTCATATCATATCAGGTGGTTGTGGTTGAGCGCATATATAGGATGTAGTATGTACAGCGGAGATGTTTCTTGCTGCGTGGTTGGATGTGTGGATATGTGTATTGTTTTTCTATTTTGTTCTGTTCTGTTTATAGGTATTATATGTTGTGCTGGATTGATTTGGGTGGTGTGTAGGTAGGTAGGTAGGTAGGTAGGTATGGTGTTGGTATGGTGTTAGTATTGTGAGTGAATGGATGGAGGGATGGATGGATGAAGATGGTGATTATCAAGTTGTTGTAAGATCTCTCTCTCTCTACCTGGACAACAGTGGGAAGGGTAGAGAGATACTAGGTAGACAGACAGATGAATTGAAGGTGAAACGCCGAATAGATAGAGGAACAAAATTCATGATTCAATCGACGATGCTCTAGAACATTGCTCGTGGCGCTTGATATTGATGTTGCTGATACTTGCACTTGCATACCTACATATATAGAATACATACTGTATATGCCCATACACATACATAAACATAAGCATATTACCATTATACATCCACAACATCGAGTACCTATGCAAGTATGTAGATACCTAGGTATCAATACGTCAAGCACCAAATACAAAAACCGTTTTGTTTCATCTCATCTTGTCTCGTCTCGTCTGGTCTCGTTACGTTTCGTTACATTACGACGTCTCTGTTCCTTCAAAATCTATTTCGAGATGTCTAGTATCTCGTCTATTGCGTCAATGTTTCGGGGTTTGTGATTCTGTTTGTTTGAATTCGTTAGCTGCTATGTATGTAGTTCTGGCCTCCATCCATGATATAGTATGATTTGTTTATTTGAGGTGTGTGCATATGCATTCATATCTGGTGGGCTGGAGTGACTGGGTTGGGAAGAGTATGCTTATTAAGAGATGAGAGATGAAAGATAGAATAGGGTGGGTGAGTAAGGTGAGTAAGGTGTGGTATGATGTAGTGTTATGTGGTGAGTTAGTTGTACAGTGATGGATGTGGGAATGGAGATAATGAAGCAATACACAACAGACTACAGGGGGAAGGAGCTGGAGGTGGATTGGGGCTCATATTTGAGGACTAAGAACTGACGGATGCATATGGATATGGATATGACAATTTAATTGATAATCGATTGAACAGTATAAAATGTGACTTACCAATAAAAAGATTAAGAACCGGGAATTGTTCAGTACACAGTGGAAAAAGTATTTATCGTTATTTATGATATACTATATCTCAATCTTGTGTATGTGTATAGACAAATTATGAAGTATGAATTGCAAAATGAAATTATTCCTTTACTGTGTACTGTGTTTTGCAATTTGTCCCGACTTCGCATCCTGAGTCTTCTTGTCCCATTTCCATAAATCGTGAGCTAACTTTCCATATAAAAAACTCCATTCATTAACCCTCATATTTATATCAAGAGGGTTTCCTATCTCTTCGTTTTTCTCTGGATAGTGTATGCTGAAATGTGCAGTCGTATACATGCATAACATTTCAGATTCAAGAATATTCTTCAAGGGTAGTGATATCGGTATCTTCTACTCGCCACATGTACCACATGAAAATAGTTCTGATGTCATTGTTAGTTTTTTTTTGCAATGGAGCTTAAAGAACAATTTCGGGAATTCATGAGGGTGAAAGAAGGAGCGGAGACAGGACTCTTGTGAGTGAATTCGATGAGCTAATACGATAATCAGGGCAAGGAGAAGGGAACAGAACTGAGAGGGGACTTGAATAGAAACTTAGCATCTGCAATTCGGGTGAGTGAACTGTCACCCATCATCAAAATACAAAAGTGACGTATTCGCATGGCAATTGGATAGAGGTTAGATTCGCTGGAGATCCCCCCCCCAAAAATAACAAAAACGAGTCCATAAAAAACCCACCTATATGGACTAAACTTCTCAGCCATCTCTTCCATTTGTTTCTCCGACATATACTTCCATTTTCCACCCCCTTTTGCTCCCTTTCCTGCTTTTTTCAACTTCTCAACATCCCTTCCAACGAGCGCGGCCATTCCTCTTTGAACTCCTAGATCTCCGGTACTGAAAACATCGAGACGTTTGAGAGCAAAACAGGCAAACATTTCGACGCTCCATTTACCGAGACCGCGTACTTGAATTAGGGAATCGAAAACTTCTTCGTAGGAGGCGTTGAGGAGGAAGGGGGTGGTTAGGTCGCCATTTGTGAATTTGAGGGCGAGGCCGGAGATGTATTCGGCTTTTCGTTGAGAGAGACCAGCGGTGCGGACTGAAGTTGTTAGTGAGAAGGGGGGATAAAAGAGGGATAGGAAAGCAAATTGAATGAATAGGAGTATGAAGATATCGAGGTTGGAGATAAGGTATTAGTAAAGGATTGTGCTCACGATTAGCTATGTCAGTAGCTACAATAGCTGAAGGGGTAGGAAATGTATGAGTAGATGGATCTGAATCAGGTGGATTGAAAAGAGCTACAAATTTAGCTTTGATAGATTTGGCTGCTGCACCGGAGACCTAATTTTATGTCAGGTCTATGCATATACAAGGAAATAATTGTTTGTTTCTAAAATCCTTCCTACCTGTTGCGATATAATTCCACTAACCAACGCCCTGAATGGTTCAATTTCCTCAGCTAACCCCTCAGCAGAAAACATCTTACATGGATGTTTCTCAATAATTGGTTTTAACTTGGGTTCAACTTTGATCAAGTGCTCTATAGCTTTGTTCAAAACATCGGAAGTTGATACTTTTACTGCAGGTGGTTTCGATGGAGATACTTCATCCATAGATTTATTGGCAAGGAGTCGATGAGTTTCAGGTGTTACCAAGAGAGCATTTGTTCCATTAAGAACTGCAAGACGATCAACGGGAACAGCAGGTGGAGGCATACTATCATCGATGTCTTTGTAAGGACTTGACATTGATCCGATAGCTGCCGGAGTAGGAGTCACTGGAGGTGGAAGAATTGGAGAGTTCTTCTTTTTCTTTGGGGTTGATAGAGGTGCATTTTTGGTGGATAGGGAGTCGGATGATTCATTCGAAGCAGTTTTCCTCTTTTTGGGGTTTGGTTCTATGGGAGGCAGAGAAGGTTCGGATTCTTCTGGAGATATAACCTCCTTTTTGGGGGGGCTTGATATTATGGGAGGTAGTGAAGAACCTGATATCTCTGGAGATACAGCCTTCCTCTTCCTGCTGGCTTTCACCTTAGATCCTGTTGGACCATTTCCAACAATAGCCTTGGTAGTTTTCGCCACAGGAGAAGCAGACGTAGTTTCAGATAGTTTCTCGGTGATAATAGAAGCTGCACTTAAACGAGCTGATCGTCTTGTAGACATTTTGTATTGTTTTGGTGATTGCAGAGAAAAGTGTTTAAGTGATGAATTGATGAATCTGAATGACAGAACTCTGTGTAGCCTAATTACTGAATTGTAAGCAAGATACTTCCACTATCTCAAGGTATTAGTGATTTGATCAATACTTCAGAGTGACAGATACCTGCATGTTCATTCACATGTTTAAACTCAAACAAACAGATGATTATCTTGACTTCAAATGATAACTCCAACTCTTCTTTTACTGTAAGCTCAAGTACCATACCTATGTTTCAAATTCATTGGAAAATAGTAAATTCACGTGATGACTCCTTTTTTGGCCAGGTAATCCGATCCAGATAGCGGCGAACTCGCGAGTCCGGCATTGATTGACATACAGGAAGGAAAAATTGGCATGGGCATTGGCAAACGCAACACAAGCAATATACCTTGATAAGGGTACGAATCAGATGGTAGTGTATGTAAAAAAATAATTCCAGCATTAATCGATAGACAGTGGTGTGGGTGGTAGTGAATAACACAACACTTTTAACAACTCAAATGTATATAAGTGAATATATTGTATGTATATATCAAGTATAAAAGAAAATACTTAATATATACTTCTTCTCTCCATCTTCCCAACTTCTCTTTCTGTGTGGAGTTCCCCTCAAAATTCAATAAATATTACAAAGGTCTAGTTCCTCTCTTTTCATTCGCTTATACACTCTTGGCATAATTTCTAAATTCGTGTAGGAACCTCGAGGCCACTCTGAACGGATCTCCCTGCCACTCGCGACCTCCTCAACTTCTTCAGATCTACCAAAACTCCCTGATTTTAGTGTCAAAGAGCTCTCAATTTCACCATCGTTTGTAACGGAATTTCGGGGCGCTTTTACTTCTACGTCTGCGATCTCGAATTGATATAATCTACTTTTCTTACTGGTGGTTTTGAAGCCACAGGGGTTTCGCTATGTTGGGTCCAAAGGGTGGCATGAATTGGAAGGCTACAAAAGCACAATTACCGCCTGCGAGAGCGATATGGGTATTTCTTACAAGGACGCGATTTTTACTATGTGTAGCATTAGCTGGTGTCGTTGTATTATTATGGAGAGGAATTAGTACTTCAGCACAAGAGATGCAAAGGTAAGCAAGCACCTCACTTATGGCTTATCAGTAATTACCAAAGAAGATGAACAACGCTGATTTTGTACTGTGTCTAAAGATATTATTGTTGGGGACCTTCGAAACCACCGATGCAGATGACATTGAATGAACAGGCCGACTGGAACGCGCATTTACAAACACCAGTTATCTTTAATCATCATGAGCCAGTTGTTGTCAATTCTACCACCATTAAAAGTGTCGACCTCAACCCTATCCGATCTACTACAAAAGCAATCGCGAACAAGGAACGAATTTTGATCTTGACCCCTCTCCGAGATGCCGCGTCATATTTGCCAAAATACTTTGATTTACTCTCACTCTTGTCATACCCACACGATTTGATTGATCTTGCTTTCTTGGTTGGCGATTCATCTGATGACACTCTCGCTGTACTTGCTGCAGAACTCGACAGAATCCAGGACGGAAAGGAAACTGAGGCATTCAACAGTGCTTTGATTGTTCAAAAGGACTTTGGTGCGGTTTCGGGCCAGACCGTTGAGGAACGTCATGCATATGCAGCTCAGGCACCCCGAAGAAAGATCATGGCTCGTGCCAGAAACTATCTCTTATCTGCGGCATTGAAACCAGAACATTCATGGGTCTACTGGAGAGATGCAGACATTGTTGATAGTCCTGAGAAGATCATTGAGGATTTCATTGCTCACGATAGAGATATCATTGTACCAAGTATGAATATTTCTCTTTTATAGGATTCGTTACATTTACTGACTTTTGCAGATGTCTGGTTCCATCGATACCGTGATGGGGTTGATATTGAGGGTCGATGTAAGTCTAGACCACACTCGGAAGTCTGCGATGGATGCTAATTGTCTCTAGTTGATTACAACTCATGGATCGAGTCGGATAAAGCACTTAAGCTTGCCTCAAAGCTTGACAAAGACACAGTTATTGTCGAAGGTATGTATTAATCTCAATTTTTTGTGTCACTATATTAACAATACTCAGGTTATAAAGAATTCGATACTGGTCGCACTTACATGGCTTTGATGGGTAATTGGAGAGAAAACAAGGATGAGGAAGTCAAGCTTGATGGTATTGGTGGAGTCAACATCATTGTCAAGGCAGATGTTCACAGATCAGGTAATTGTGCCAGGTAATTTTGAAGAGGGCAAATTATTGACCAATATATAGGAATTAACTTCCCCGCCTACGCATTCGAAAATCAAGCCGAGACTGAAGGGTTCGCAAAAATGGCTAAGAGAGCAGGGTATGAAGTTATTGGATTGCCCAACTATGTCGTCTGGCACATGGACACGGAGGAGAAGCCCGGTAACAACATTTGAGATGCCACTGTATTAAGAAATTCGTTCGGACACGTCTTAATGCATATACGGAGTTTTTTTTAGTCAGAAAGAGAAGATTTTGTATGATTGGATTCGGAAAAGGAGCCAACATTCAAAAAGGAGAGGAAAAATGATTCCCCCAACCTATTTTCGAAGGGGTTTTTTTAACTTCGAGATTTCTTGTACCGAACTTTTTTCATATTTCATTCTAGGGGGTCCGGGAGTTTGATGATTTTTTTTTTACGAATGAAGATAAGGGCTTGGGCTTGTTAGCAAGCATGGTTGCAAGGACAGCATACCACTGTAATAGAAATGTCCCAATTGCGATTTGTTTATGAATGGTCTTATTTCTTCTGTGGTGCACTGGATGAAAACAATGGAGGATGATGAACAGGGAGGTGGGGATTTAATGAGAATGAGAATGAGAATGAGAGTGCAGATTTGGTTGAGAGGGAGTAGAGGTTGTGAGATTTGTAAATGTTTCTATGGGTATGGATATCGAGGTATCTATGAATAATGGATGGATGGATAGGTGGGTGTGTGGGTGTGGATAGTTGGGTGATCCTGAGAGGAAATCAAAGGTTTTGGGAAAGGAAGGAAAGGAGAGCAAAGTAGAGGATGGAATAGATAGAATAGCTTACTGGGTAGATACACTGGTTTGCGAATGAGAGGAAGTTTGTGTTAGTTGGATTTGTGTTTCTTCTTGTGACGATGATTTGTGATACTGATTTGTGATTGGATTGGTGGTGGTGGGAGATGGCTAGATGGTATTTGGTCTCACAGATCAGATCAGATCAGGAAGACCCTCGGTCTTTGAAATGGGGCTAGATTGGAATATGGCTGTGGAGATGGAAGTGAAAGAGAGGAGGATAGGGCAAAGTCGAAAGTTTTGGATGATTGGAGGATTGAAGAGGGGGCGAAGATAGGTCTGATGCTTGCTTGCTTGATGTTCTGTGATTCAGGTATCTGATTGTTCGAATGTTCTTTTCTCTTGCCTGAGATTTGTTTTAGTTTAATGTCATGACTCTTAGATTTTCATATCAGGAGTTCTCTAGATTTAGACTTCGCTTGAGTTCTCTAGGCATTTCTTTCCCTTTGTTGGTCACAATGTCGAGATGTCTTTTCTTCTTATTGTATCGCCACGGCTGGCTCCAGACCCCAATCCAGCCAGATGACTATCTAGACAGCGAGATTGTGAAGTTGCACGACATCTCATTTCCCCCTTCATACAACCATCATATAGAGTAGAGTGACTTTTTGTTTTTCGAATTGATGATCATCGTTATAAAGTACAGAGCATCACATCTCATCTCGGTGCTTTTCATTCCCAATTCTCTAAAATTCTCATCTCATCTCATTCCTTCACTTCACTTGCCTTTCACACCTTCCCAGATGTACATATCCAGCGTCTCTTCATCCGCATCCTCTACTTTTCTCCTCTCTAGTTCTTCTTGGTAATAGTCAATGATTCCAAATCAGCACGTTCCTTGGCCTCGGCTTCGATCTCGGCAATGATGGGGGAGAGGTATGCGTAATCCTGTGAAATATAATGATTAGAACGAGCGTGGAAATGTGCTGGAAGAAATGAATGAGACTCACGTCTTCGGGCTTGGTGTGCTGATCTTTGGGCAAAAGTTGATGTTGGACGGAACACTGTAGGATTGTCAGTTATGCGTCTAATTTTGTTTACTCAATTGCTTGGAGGAAGCAATGGCATGCGTACCTGAACAGCTCTTCGCAGACGGAAAACACGATCATAAGCCTCTTTTTGCGGTAAACGCTTGAGCGCAAGGAGAACCTCTTCGGATTCCTCGGGGAGTAAATCATCGGCTCTGTAATTTCGTGACATGTTAGGTTCTCTTCTTTGCTTTGCATACCCCAATTCCCATGCATGTTCCTGCATTGTATATTTTAGGTAGAATCAAAAATATCGCATACCTTAATCCCAACTGACGATATCCAGCAGCATTAGTGTACCATGAGGCCAAAGGCTTCATCATCTTCAAGAGCCCGGGCTTCTTGGAAATCCAGCTTGCTAATGATGGTGCAGACATGATGGGTGGATTTAGAGGGGTGGTATTGGGGAGAGAGGGTAATTCGTCGATTATGGTGGTGTATATTGAGAGTGAAGTTCAAAAGTTATGAGTATATTAGGTAAGCGAGTCAGCGTTGTTTGAGGAGTCTGTGATTGGTTGGGAGGAATGAGGGACGGAACGGAATAAAATGGGTGGGGGAAGATATCGGCATGATTAATGTTTACAATGAGATGAGTTTGTATGGAGAGAGAGAGTAGAGGTGGATGTGGAAAAGAGGCACGTGGATGTGGGATGAGATGATTTTCTTTGTTTGAGATGAAGGTTTGTTTGAGAGGTATATGTAATGGGTTTGAAGTAGAATGTTCATGATGATCGCAATACTGGGAGAACTATTCGTCTAATTGTGGTTTTTCTACATTAGCTAGCTGCTCGAGTAGAATTAGAACATTGTATCAATGCATCAATCACAGTTTGAGCATTTATTAGATTATGGTTAATATAAGATGCTAGTAGAGATGCTGCTGTGCCATTGAATACTGGTTAATGGTAGGATAGGATATGAGTAGGTACCTACAAAACATCTAGATATCAGGTGTAGCAATAAACCAATTATACTCAAGTTCCAACTGCTCATACATAACATACTAGGTAGGTAACTTATCATATCATATCATTCCTATCATCCATCCATCACGTACTTTTACCTAGTAGGCCTTTTAGAATCAAGCTTTCCCTGTCTTGAACCAAACGGGATGATTTCCCCCACTTTGTTGAATTAGAATTATGATATTCTACTCGTAGTTCTATTTTCTTGTGTACCTACTTACTTACATTTCTCACACAACCCTCTTTCTTCTTTTGATATCTAGAACATCTAATAGATATTCTCATAATCATAAATATCATCAAATCAAATTAAATCAACAAGCTCAACCATAAGATTTCATCCTCTGTTTTAAATTGTACCTGCTTCTTACTTTGGCTTGGCGGTTCGACCCTTTTCTCAAGCGATCGATTGAATAATCTATTTTATAAGCTTCCGAGAATTTTGAGCCGGTCTTGAAGTCCGGTGTTTCCCTCAACCACAAAACCCTCAACCCACTTTCCTCAAAGAACCAAAAAAGCCCACCTTTCCAACTTTCAACGCTCGCACAATCCACGAAACTTCAACACACATTCAGGCGATTGTCAATGGCCTGCGATAACCGTTAGCTGTTGTGTCACTGGCGTGCTGCGTGGGATCTTTCCCCGCACACCGGGACACGAGATTGCAAGAAAAGAACGGCGACAACAAGTGAAGGCCTTCCAAACCCATCGGCGGCTTTCCTCTCGTCGAGATTCACTTCTGCCTGCCTCTGGCTGAAGTAGCAGAAGCTATTAGATATTTGCGCCAACAACAATTACAATGTCACATGAACGCAGCACGCCATCATCATCGGGATCTGAGGATTTTGCGTCCTCTCAACCTACCGCCCAACAATTCACATCGAGTTTAACGTTTGGAGGAGGAGATTCACCTATTACTAGATTGGAGAGAATAGCTAGAACAAGGGCGGAATGGGAATTCAATGCATTTGCGGGGGCGGTTGGTGGTTTTACTTCTGGAGTTGTCACTTGTCCACTAGATGTTATTAAGACAAAACTACAAGCACAAGGGGGTTTCAGAGCCGCACAAGGACTAGGATCACTACCTGCGGGACAAGCGGTATATAATGGTTTACTTGGAACTGGAAGGGTGATATGGCAGGAAGAGGGGTTGAAAGGATTGTATCGAGGCCTTGGTCCAATTATCCTTGGTTATCTACCTACATGGGCAGTTTGGTTTACGGTCTATGGTAGATCAAAACAGTTCTTTGGACCTCATACCGGTATGAATTATGAGTAGATCTTAACAATGACGATGGAAGCTAAATAAATCTCTACAGATAATACAGTAGTGGTCAATTTTTGGTCCTCAATAATTGCTGGAGCTTCATCGACAATGGTTACCAATCCTATCTGGGTTATAAAGACACGTCTGATGTCACAAGTTAGCCGCAAGGCAAAGAATAACGGAGCCAGACCACCTTGGCATTATCGGTCAACTTTAGATGCAGCAAAAGTGATGTACAGGACTGAAGGAATCCTATCCTTTTATTCTGGTCTGACTCCTGCACTACTTGGTTTGACACATGTGGCTGTCCAGTTTCCAGCTTATGAATATCTCAAGAAGAAGTTCACAGGCAAGGGGATGGGAGAGTCAGCAGAAGGTGATGAAAGTGCTCATCTATTTGGAGTATTATCTGCAAGTGTGCTCAGTAAGGTCATAGCAAGCTCTACCACCTATCCTCACGAAGTCATTCGGACAAGACTTCAAACTCAACAAAGATCCATGCCAGCTGCTTCAACAGAATATGGCGCATTTAGGGGAGGTCTAGAAGGACACTCCCATCAACACGGGGCTTCCAATCCCCTTGCTCAAATCAAACAAGCGGTCCCGAAATATAGGGGCATTGTGATGACATTTAAAACGATATTACGCGAAGAAGGATGGAGGGCATTTTATGCAGGCATGGGCACGAATATGATGAGAGCGGTACCTGCGGCCACAACTACCATGCTCACCTATGAGTATGTTATGAAACATTTAAATCATGCCAAGGCAGAAGGATTACGGAAATCGGGAGAAGATTGGTAAATGTTTCATTTATTTGACCATCCTTCTCGGCAAGATGTATAAACTTCAAAGAAACACGGCATACACCTCTGAGGTTCGAGGTAATGAAGAAACCAAGAAACATTTTTGCATTTTAAAGCATTTGAAGTTTGCGGGCGTTCGGTCATGTACTCAGCCATTAGGTATTGAGTTAGCATGATGCGGCCTTTGTGTTTAAGGAAGATATTACAGACGTTCATATCTGAATGATACCTTTTTGTGAACAGGGGAATTGTACTTATAGATGGTATTAGCCATCATGGCAAATGATTGTTTGATATTCCACCTTGACCTAGATAAGCAGTTTTGTAAAGATCTCCCTAAACTCCCACGTGTAACCTCGAAATACGAACTGGTGAAGTAGCTGTGCACTTCAATAAACCCAAACACCGTTCCCATCTCCATCGTTATTTTCATTCGACATTACTCTGCTTTCCCAGCAAAACCACCTTCTCTTCCCTTCGCCGCTCGCTCTCTCAGCTTCCTCTCCACTTCATGCCTCTTGGGCGCATTTCCTTTCCTCCTCAATTCCTCCAAATTATCTTTTGCCGTTCCCAATAATTGTTTCACGGTTGTTTGCTCCACAGGCGCATCTAATTGTCCATGGCGCCTTAAACTTTCATTGGCCCAATCGATCTGTCCACCGTCTGCTTCGCGATGTTTTTGAGCATTCTGCTTAGCTGCCCGGATGGATGTGCGGGTGTATGTGAATAGGAGTAGTGCCATGGTTGCGGCTGCTAGAGGAGCAGTCAAGGTCTAGAAGGAGGGGTTGTTAGTGGGGGCTGGGAAGGAGCTGGGAGGGATGGAGGGGATTGAAATAATATGATTGATACCTTGCCATTTAAATTGAATTTGCGAGGAGCCATGGTGGATTGATTTTGTAGATTGATTAGAAGAATTAGAAGAATTTGAATAACTTCACATTTCTCTTCTGATTTGCTTGTAATTGTGTTATGATATACCCCTAGTACGTGGACGAACTCAAATAATCAAATAATCGAACGGTTTTTTTTGAACATGGGAAATAAATAGAGGACGTCATGCGATCTTCGGGGTTCGATCGACAAGGATCATTAAACAAGGGACTTTACCACTTTTTTTTCTAAATAGATAGATAAGTCCTCAACACTTTTGCATTGAATACCGATTTATGAATCTTCTGCCTGTAATGGAATTTTATGAATTGATGGATCGTGTTCGATAATTTCTTAAGGAGAGTTTTGTGTGGGTTTCGCGTGGGAATTTGTTCTACGTGTACGATACGCAAGGTAGAGAGATATGAAGGGACTTAATTTCGCATCGGCATCGGCGTGGGCGAGGGCGAGACCGTGGACTTGTGGGAGATGTGTACAGAGAGGGACTAGGAAATCTTGGGTGCAGAATGCGACGTATTCGACGGGGAAGAGAGGAGGAAATGGTTATGGATATGGATATCAGCAGAATGGAAGGGGAAATAAAGTTATTATGGCTTCTGCCGTGGGGGGCGTAGCGGCAACTGGACTTGCTTTCACGGATGATATAAGGCATGCGTATGAAGCGGTTGAGAGGACAGGGAGAGTGGTCAGTACGTTGTTTGTTTGTATCAATGAGTGAGTGGTTTTCTAGCATTGTGGAGGATCGTTTGGGACAAGTGGCTAATTCGAGGTGCGACAGTTATCGAGTCACATTGAACCATAATGAGAAGATTGAAGATCTGGCCGAACAGGATAGAAGGTTGAAAGATTGTCATCAGAGATGTGCGGACCGGACATTGAGAGTCTTGGAGAAGAATGGGAGTATATTTATAAAACTCGGGCAACATTTGGTATGGAATTTATTTATATCTATATGCATCATGCATCGGCTAATTGGTTTTCGCAGAGTGCTATGAATTATCTTCTACCTTTAGAATGGACGACTACATTTATACCCTTGCAGGATAAATGTCCTGTTTCATCCTTGGAGTCGATAGAGAATATGTTTATGATGGATACCGGCGAACAACTTTCAGATTACTTTTCAGAATTTGCACCTCTACCGATAGGGGCAGCATCTTTAGCTCAGGTACATCTAGCTACTGTCAAGGAAACGGGACAAAAGGTTGCAGTGAAGGTTCAACATCCAAACTTGGCGGAATGGGCGGCTCTTGATCTGGTATTAACTAGCTTCACATTCGCGACGTTGAAGAGATTCTTCCCGGAGTATGATCTAGAATGGTTATCATCGGAAATGGAGATTTCGTTGCCAATCGAACTGGACTTTACTGAAGAGGGAAAGAATGCTTTGCGGACAAAAGATTACTTCTCACGGATACCGGAACTACCATTGATTATACCTGATGTTTTATGGGCAAAGAAACGCATATTAGTTATGGAGAATGTTGCAGGACACCGATTGGATGATCTCGAATTTCTTGATTCTAACGGTATCGATCGCGACGAAGTTTCCGCTGCCCTCGCTCGTATCTTCAACGAAATGATCTTTGGCAACAATGCTCCTCTACATTGTGATCCTCACGGGGGCAATCTCGCTATTCGCAAAAACGACAATCGTCGTGGCGCCAATTTCGACGTCATTCTTTACGATCATGGTCTGTACCGCGATATACCTCTCGAACTCCGTCGGTCTTATGCAAAACTCTGGCTAGCAGTAATTGACGCCAATGAACCCCGCATGCGCAAATACGCTAAAGAAGTGGCTGGTGTAACCGATGAACAATTCCCCCTATTCGCCTCGGCTATTACAGGTCGCGATTACACCATCCTAACAAAAGATGTAGCGCTCGAGCGATCGGAAGAAGAGAAGAAAAATATTAATGATGCATTAGGTGAAGGAATGCTTCAACAACTTGTACAAATGTTAGGACAGGTTCCGCGAATTATTTTGTTGATATTAAAAACGAATGACTTGACGAGGAGTTTGGATGAGAATTTACATACGCGACAGGGACCTGTGAGGACTTTCTTGATTCTGGCGAGATATTGTACAAGAACGGTGTTTGAGGAACAGCTGGAACAGATCAAAGCGAGGGGTAGTCTTTTGTGGCCGGCGAACGGATTTAGATTGTTGGTGGCGTGGTTGGGATATATGAGGGTGGGGTTGAAATTGGAAGCTTTCGAGGTTTGGTTGAGAGTTAAGAGAATCATGGGTACAGCGTGAAGATCGGGGATTGAGAAATAATGTTCATAAGGAGTGGAGCGGTTATATTGAGCGTATATTGCGTGCATAGGTTAGTTAGCGGAGGGAAAAAAGTTTTCTTCCTTCGGATTGATGTATTGGGTGGGGTTGGTTGGGCTTCTTCTTTTTTTAGCGTGCATGAAGATTATCACAGATAGATAGATTTAGAAGAGCTGAAAGATAGATAGCGTGTATGAAATACGATTTCTATTATGTTATATTTTTTGTGGGATGTAGGTTGTAAGTTGTAGGTGTGAAAGCATGAGGGAGATGGATGCGCGATGAAGGATTGGGTTTTGGTAGTCGAGAGGGGCCTGAAGATTAGTTAGTAGTTGCGATGGGGATGTATAAGTAAAAGGGTGACAAACACCTAGTATAGCGCGGAAATAGATGTTGTTGTAGGAACACCAGATGAGTTTTATGGCGGGAGTGATGGTTTTTAATATACATTTTGATAGGAAAGTTGCTAGTGTGAACGTGAGAAGACACTATTGGGCGAGGAGATGGGCTGAGATAGATGGATCGGTTTAGGAAATGAGTTGCAGGAAATGGAATAGAGGAGGAGAATGGGTTTGTGGTTATGTTCTGGTGTAGCTGGTGTGTTACATTATGTATTCGTTTGGAAGATACTCGCCTGCCTTGAGCTTGGTAATTATAGATAAAAAAGTTCTTTTTTGCTAGTGTTGAATATTGTAAGGGTGTTGTGAGATATGAGATAGATATCTGATTGAGATTAAACACCGTAACAACATTGTGTATCAGTTGAATACCTTGCATGAAAAAGACGACCTGTCGGTATTTTAAATACAAAATAGTCGCGTGAATACTGGGATTTTTACGAGTTGTAAGATTGTTTAGATACAAGAGTTTATGCCCAGTTTCTATCCATGAGCAACGGAACAAAACCCATTTTACCCATCGCTTGGCTAATGCTCATACGCATGGTCCTTACGAGCAGATCATTAAGCCTGGGTCATAATGCCCCTTAGAGGTAATCTCACAACTAGTAATAGGATTCTCAAACGTGGTCGAGGAATTGAGTGTGATTTGTAAGAATCATTATAACATGTTCATCTGAAGGATTTCCTATATTTCAGCTCAAGCTTAGATTCTACGCCCTAATAGCGTAGACTCACCAAGTAAACATCTCCTCGACTACCTTGATTGGAGTATTGATTTCTTGTCCTTGTCGGGTATATACCAACCGACCTCCTCTAAAATCTAACTCAATGATTGGATCAACAATCAACGGTCTCGACTGGTCAGAGTAAGCGTTCACTTCGCTCCATACACTTTCTTCAATTTCCACAATTCTATCCAAAGCATTCGCGACTAGAAGACTGTTCCAAAGTCCCTCCTGACGTTCAAACGAGCGGAGAAGACTAATAATCTGTCGACGAATTATAGGTTCTTTGCAATGGCGGACTAGATTATAAAGGGGGATAATAACACCCATGTCCAAATTAAAGGAGATAGTTGATTCTCCACAGCTATTGTCAGATAAGATATAAGAGACGATTTTCTGGCCCAGCATTATCATTCTCTGGATTTGAGGCATGAATTCACTCCAGTGTAAGCGATGTGTTGGAGGCAAATATTGGATATAGCATGATATACGATTGTCCAATGAGTGGAGTTGTAGTACTGCAACGGCGATGTCTTCTTTCGGAGTGAAAGACGAGCCTCTCGCTTCTATAAACGCTTGGAGTTCATGCGAATATTTTGAATGTAGAGCTTCAAAATTATCAATGATCTGACGAATACGGGCTTCGAAATCGATGGGGAAATTTACAGGATCGGCTGGAGGTTCGGAAGCACGCGCGACACTGCGTTGGAATAGGTAACAACCGTATTCGAAACAGTTTTTAGCTTCTTCGACATTACGAAAGAATATAGGAACATTGTCATTTATTATTGCAGAGAGTTGGTTTCCATAGAATAAAGGTTCGTAACGTTCGGCTAACTGTAGCAATAATATTAATTAAAGTATAGACAGGGAAATGAGGGGAAGGACAAGAAAGGACATACAAAACCTTTTATGGTTGTACATTCTCTATCTAACCCGGAATATATCCTAGCTAGAGCACCTGGAGAAGCATATAAATCGACAGGACTTTTCGAACCAAGTGTTTGATGATAAACCATTCCATTCTGTTGGTCCCATTCGGTTTCACGCAGCAGCTTCGCGCCACTTTTTATATGTGCTCCTGCCGAAGCACGTTGTCCTGCCATACTCTATGAGAATTAGCATATAAGCAAGCACGTTAATGATAACAGCACAATAGTCAAAAAAACGAGAAATACCTCAAAGTTAGCAAAGATAATGCAAGCGATAAGGCAAACATCAACACCTCGCTTCTCATTCCGAGACAGAGGAGCTAAAAGATCTCTAATCGCAAAATTATATTGCTCTAAAGCAAAAGCTTTATCGATATCAGAGATTTGCATCTTCTGCTCTGATAATTCATGGATAGCGCCTAGGGCTACAAGCGCATGGCGTACAGCCGACTCATGATGTGCAGTTTGAATCACAAGTCTTTCCCAGAAATCGGAACCGAAAAATCCGGCCAATTGAGAGCAGGTCCGTTGCATGAAGAATGCAAATGATCGCTTTGATTGCGGGGAACTAAGCATATCAAAAGAAGAGTTTGTTGTGATGAGATTCATGTCACCCGAAGGTGACGGGTCCAGGATTGGGACATGATAGCCTAGACATACCCGACGAGTTGAAGTACATTTAAGACATGCGGGCTTTGCCTCGTCACACTTTATTCTTCGTACTATATAGTTATTTAGTTTTTGTTATCCTTCTAGTTTTCCGAAACTTACTCCTACAAGTTAAGCAACCGGTCTTGGTCTTCGGCCGGTATGCTCGCTGTCTCCTTCCTTTCGCTACCTTGGGCATTGGAGACTAAACGAAAACTATCTACTGATATGACTTTAAATCTTAATAATGAAACTTAACAATCAATTCGAGCGGTAAAATTAGGCGTAGTTTGATGTTTGCTATATCAAAAAGCCGAAGGCACAGAATAAGTAAACAATGCGGGAATGGGAGATGATACTCGGTGGCTGACGGCATTCCCCCTGAATCTAAGCCACACAACCCCTAGTCTCCCGACCCACACCACATTTGAGCATGACATAGATGTCAGCTTAAAGGTAAACATAGGTGTTATCCTAGATTAACCCCTTACAGAGTGTAATCTTTGAGCATTATCTGCTTATTTTCCTTAACTAAACACGGGAGCAACACCTATGACATAAACGTTGATAAGTATAAGGACTAGCACAGAGTATTAGAGTACTTTAGAAGCCCGATATATAGGAAAAAGATGGAGAATAGAAAAATGAGTAAGATGACAGCGGCGAGATGGCCAAAGCATTGTGCTCAAGAGAATCTCCTCGCTTCCACACGGCCAAGACATAGAACCCCTCTGGAGAGGAACTCATGTCTTGGCAAGCGTGGGCATTATATTCGGTATCTGCTCCTGATCGTGCTTATTTCAGTATTTGCTGTTGTTTCGAAGAACTTCTGGGGTTCCTACTTTCCTAGAGCTCTATGGAATTTTATGCCTAGTCAGAACAGCATTATTATTCACGATCCAGAGAATTTCGATTGGGAAACAGCAAGTTTCCACAAGCTTTATTGAAGTCTACTTGCTAATATGGGTCCCTTTCTAGATTACACCATCATCAGAAATAAGCTTTTATCCTTGCTATAGATCATTTGAATGTGCTCGTCTCGAAGTACCACTCGATTGGAATAACCAATCGACCGATTCGAGGCGTGTGGCAGTAGCATTGATTAAACCCCCATCAAGGGTACACGCGAGTGATCCACGACATGGTGGTTCTATCATTATCAATCCAGGTAAGCTGGTAGTATTCCCTTGATAAAGCTAGAACATATTAATCATTCTTCTAGGTGGTCCAGGAGGCTCGGGTATCAATCTTGCCAGGAATCAAGCACGCCATCTACAAACTATCGTAGACTCTCCCTCAAATCCGGATGATACCAGTAGGACCGAAGTTACTAACAAGTATTTTGATATTGTCTCGTTTGATCCGCGGGGAACTGGTTTTACGACTCCTGCTTTTATATGCTTTCCCGATGCTGCTCAGCGAATGAATTGGAATATTGCTTCGGATGCGGAAGGGATGTTGGGGAGCTCCAGTGCAGCCTTCAAACTTATGTGGGCGAGAAAACACACCCTTGCTGATGCTTGCTATACACGGATGGGTGTTGATGAGGATCAAGAGAATGCATTAGGAGCACATATGAATACACCAGTTGTTGCAATGGACATGAAAGCGATCGTGGAAGCCTTATCTAGATCAAGAGTAGAATCGCCCAGCCGGGGTCAAGAATACACTAAATCATCGCAGATTGAATCTGTAGATAAGATTCAGTACTGGGGTTTCTCGTATGGAACCCTACTAGGCACGACCTTTGCAGCTATGTATCCAGACCTCGTTGGCCGTATGGTTCTTGATGGCGTGGTTGACGCTGATCGCCATTACGCCGGTAAGTTCTTTCTCCTTGCATTTAAATTTCTGTTCGACTCCGCTGACCAAGGAAGGCACCTGGGATGGGAACCTTGAAGATGCAGACGCTATCATAAATAAGTTTTCTGAGTACTGTTTTGAGGCAGGTCCTGACCGCTGTGCTCTTTACTCCAATAAAGGCTCACAACATATTCACGATCTTCTAGACGAAATTATCGCTTCCATCACAGATGCTCCCATTCCAGTATCCATCTCTGAGGTACGTGGACCCGAGCTCATCACTAGTAGCGATTTGAAAGGTGCGGTTCGATTAGCCTTATACTCACCATTCGAAGAATTTGAGAGACTGGCGAGGATTTTGTATGATGTTTCCCAAAGAAATGGAACACTTCTTGCAAATTCCAAATCGATTGAATATCCATGGCAGGATCTTACGTCAAGATGTCGTTCGGGTGATCCATACTCCCCATATTGCTTCTCGCCGCCTATCGACTATGCTGAGGAGGTTGTTGGAGCCATCTCGTGCTCTGATGCGCCCGATCAAACCAATATGACTGTCACTGATTACTTGGAATATTGGCAGCGAGTAAGGAAGGAGAGCATCTATTTGGGCGATCGTTGGTCAAAAAACCGGATGCTGTGCGCTTTTTGGAAGCTCAGACCAAAACTTACATTTCCAGGTATGTTTGTTACTCGTGGTATGGAGCATTGAACCCTAACAGCCCTCCTCAGGTCCCATTGGAGGCTCAACCTCGGAGCCAATTCTATTTGTCTCGAATACCCTGGATCCTGTCACATCTCTTGCGAAGTAACTACTGTATTCATTCTTGTGCCACCTAATTCTTGCTAACCATCGGCAGTGGACAAAACATGAGTAAAAGATTCAATGGATCGAGACTTTTACAGCAGGATTCGGAAGGTGTAAGTAACTTACTTTTCTCAAACTGATCTCATCTCGTTTGCGGAAAGCTAAAAGAACGTAGCATTTATTCGTCTCGATGCCTTCGATCTGCAGCGCTAGGATTGTGAGGCAATATTTTCAAACAGGTGCACTTCCAGAAGTTGGAACAATATGCCCTGCGTACGATAGAGCATTTGGCTTATCTGGCGAGAGACGTTCAACTACCATGAGATATGGCGATGACATTTTGCTTAAGGCTTTAAGGGCTATAGCCAGTAGTATGTGGTGAATGGAAGATACTATGCGGAAAGCGTAAATGGTGGATAACGCAATTTCTCCAGTATATTTCTTCGAATGTTCATTTCCCACAGATCATCCATAATATAACGCATCTCCAAGGCTGTATTGCCCTCGAAAGTAATCTTGCATTAAGCCAAAGGGCATTGTTTGAAGTGGTTGATATTGCGGCTCTTGAGGTAGAGTTGGTAGTGTGATTCCGGCACTTAAAATTTCGTCTAGGTGGTGTCCACAAAGATCCGTTTGCACGCAATTATCAACATAGTTTCTCTCAGAATTGTACACTTCGCGATTCAGAATATTCGAGCCTTGGGCGGATTGTTCTGACCAAGAGGTACGAATCTGTGATAAATTAACTTTTACGCTTCGTTTTCGACTCAAGCTCGATGATACACGGGGCTCTGGCTCTATCCGGCGTGACTCAATGCCGCTACTTGTGATGCATGTCGACAGTGGTGCTTCCGCTTTGGATGGTTGAGATGATAACTCTTTAAAGTCTCTCTACGCTCGATTGTATTTCGTGTAGGGTTATACGTCTGGTAGTCCGAGGTAAACATAGGATTCCTTCTTTTTAACCTTGAAGTTCGTGGTATCATCGCAGTGTCCTCTCCGACTTTATTGTGGTTGAGTATGGGTTGAGAATTTGTTCGCACAATAGGCTTAATTAGTGACAATCTAGATGCATGATCGATAATTGAAGGCACAGAATCACGACTTGAAATCTTATCATCCTTATCAGAAGCAAAAAACTCATTGTTGGTCCCAAATGAGACTTGTAGCGAAGGCAGATGTCTTGTTTGGCCACTTTCGGGATACAGCCAATCGTAGAGAAGTTGCGGCAGCTTTTTACTCTCTATCGACTATCAGATTCCAGTTCTCAACAAACAATCAAGTAATGGTTTGAAGCGTACCTTGGTGTTGTTCTCCTTTAGTATTCTCCCATGCTATATAATATCGATCAAAGATTCCAAAAGCAACACAGAAAACATTTTGCACATCCTGAAGTTTTGCTAAAGCGGATGGCCCGTTCTGAGCTGTAGGTATGACTGTGGGAAGTCTTTGTCGTGTTGGTATTTGATAATTCAAAGGTTCGTTACTGCAAAGATTAACTCTGTGGGAGTGTTGTTATCACACGACTTATCTCACCTTAACTCTGAGTCGAGATATGTTATATTCGATATATGTTTGATTGTTTTATCCTGTGGAATTGAGAGGGAACTGGTAGGAGATTCGGGTAGTGGCGTGGAACGACCGGAGAAAGTAGAAGATATCGTGCTGGCGACACTTGAAAATGAACCAGAGCTTGAGGCGTAAGAGCTCCGTGAACTACGGGATGGATCTGATGATGATCCAACCGAATCCCGCGAAGACATTTAGAGCGCAAAGATGCAAAATACAGAAAGCAAATTGCTGAAGGAAAATCTAAGTATGATAATGCTGAGCTCGATGTGGACGAACAAAAGGGTACGTCAAATCGCCCAGAAATTATACATTGAAACACTTGTAATTCAAATATTCATAATGACATCAGCTTGTATTCAAAGATAGGTGATCTAATATATATATGGTGATCTAAAAGCTCATGAATATATCCGATTGGTTTTGAATTCGAAATGATGATTGTTTGATTTGGTATGCAATATCAAAAAGAGTACCGGTACATAGATTGGGTATCCATTTAATTTTGTCTATGAAGCTTGGCTCAACATCGTAACCGTAACAACACCATTAACCTTGCAACTAGTAAGGTAAAATGGTGTCAAGGAACATTCTTTCTCTTCGCCCAATGAATAACTCAGACTAGATCGATACTGTTGCAGATACTTGACGGGAGATCAGTGATATCAAACACCGAACAATAAGATTTATCACTTCTTCATGTTTCAAGTGCGTTAAGATTCATTGGCCATCGAGTTTCAGTTATGTTTGATGATATAGTAGTAAAGAATCATCATATCGATCCAGGCAAGTCGACACCTATACGGGTAAAAACTGCGAGTGAAATAATATGCCATGACTTCGCTGTGTTGATAGGTACGTCAAAATTTTTGTTGAAGGTCTCATTCACATTGATGTGATGTTTGACCAAATGATTACGTAAGGTAGAAGACATTGGTGAGCCAACCATCAGCATTGGAAACTGTGTTTTTGAGTTTGACATGAATTCGACATGGACCGGAAATAAAATTCAAAAGTGTTCTTATTCCCAGTCGATGTAAATTTTACAATTTGACACAAGACTGACGACCTGTTTCGTTCGTGTCGTTGAAAGAAACCGTTCAAATTTCCAGACGTGCAACAAAACAATTTTGAGTTACTATTCACGTGATATACGGAGCTTGGACCATCTTGTCATATTTGCGCAGTCTCGAGCCAGTGAACATATTTATACATTCATCCGAGCCGATCTGAATTGACTTTGAAGCTTCTGAGTTGACTGACATTTTACATACATGCTACTCTTACGTTATGATCTGGATCTATAATATCAGCTGTATATCGGGTTTCCTTTTCAAAATATTGTTGGACTATGTCTTCGCCTCCTGAGACCTAACTGATTGCGTTTATCGTTCAACGTTGCATGAGATTTTTGCATGATGAAACTTCGACTCAAGCTGCAAATCAAGCACGCGCCCCATTTTTGATATGAAGAACGCTTGGTAGATTGCTATGTGTGCAAGTTAACCTCTTCATTGAAACATTTTCACTAATACATCATACTCCGTACGATATGACATGGCATTCTGAATCATATCATGTGATTTTGCTTTATGCCATATAATTTTCATCTCACAATCTATATTATGAAACTGTACCACTATTATATCATGATGAACTTATCTCATTTCACCTAGTGGCTTGCCTCTCCGTACTCGCTTCTCTTGCCTACTTAGCTCAATCTCTACTACTTTTCTATCCTTCCCGAGCTTCCCAATCAAGCGGACGTCGTCTCGATCATAGTAAAGAGCCCACATGTCAGTTTCTTCGCCGTTTGCTTCTTCTTTGACAGCACAAAACCCCTCCCATCCCTCAAGAGTCAATCTTCTATCTTGTCTAGTGCAGTCGAATGGACCTGTAATGTTAAGCTGAGCATCCAAACGCACTCCATACTTGACTTCGTAAGTTTCTCTATCGACGTATATCCAATTCATAATTGGAGCAACGTCTGTGATAGTAGAGACAAGGCCTTCGTAGTTGGAATCAGGATATGGAAGATAATATCCTGCGAATGGATGTAGTGTGGGATCATTCATGTCCTTATTGATAAATAGCTGTTTTTTAGTATCAGCTTTTGATGGCCGCATTTTCTTGCTTTAAGAATAGGTGACTTAAATGAATCGACTTCCTCGCAGAAGAGGTTACTTTGGAATCGATCATTCAAACACTAACCTTGGAGTCTGAGAACAATCTGTCTATAATCAACCTCAATGCTAAGCGGTGATGCTTCAACGCAGCTTGCAATCAAATTACATCTTCGTGCACGATGTTCTTCTTTGCGATCTTTGGTTTGGCCTTGTCGAATTGCCTCGTTCGTGGCAAGTAGTGCTGGTGCTGTCACCAGTGCAATGAGTAGCGAGGTCATGCTTATCTCTGTCTGTTGCAACTGGTTTGGAGGTTCGAATTAGATTAAGACAACGACTGAAGAAGAGAGCTTGAAAAGAGAAATTGCTATATAGTGTTGGTAAATTTGATTTTAAAAACACTATTCTTAAAGTGAGAACTTATGATTGATCGGAGTAGTTCTAAAGCATTATTTTGTACATTTTCAGCCTAGTACCGTTCATCATTCGATTTGGAACAATCAGCGAACCATGCCCTATGAGTTACCGTGCCAAGCATGGGGTTTCCCAGTATTCGTAAAAAAACAAAACTTTACGATTGTCTACATGCATTACATCAAGGCGCGAGTTTCCGCTGATTTGATACTTTCAGTGCCTTGGATCGTTTCGGATGTGGATCTGCCAAAATCGGCCCCGCGAGTGTGTTGGTAGTGAGGGATGATCTATAAAGTTGACTTATCAACCGCCTAGTCAACAGCGCCAACATCAATTTCCTCCAACACCATCTAAGACTCGGCAAATTAGTGTCTACACCTTCGAATCATCTCCTACAACTAATTTCCATCGAACCCCATCTCCTACCCCAACATGTCTAGCACCAAGTAAGTTCGACCCCTCTTCTTCCAGCACACGAGACTGACACCAAACCAGCACAAAATCGCCCGACAGGACAGCATTCAACCAAACCGCCTATTCACCACCCTTCTCTATCGACGAACCAAACAACGGTCGAAGAGCCGCAACCGGAATCAACACAAATTCATTACCAAATCCTCCCACCTCAGAAGGACTTCGCGCACCAGCAGGTACCTATCACCCTATGATCCAATACACACAAATATATGCTCCCCCGATAAAAAACTAACATCTCCACAGGAAACCTACTCAAAGGCGCTACAGAAGCAGATGGCAGTTTAAAACCCGCAGCTGTAATGGTCGGTATAAAACTTGATCTAGAAGCTGAAGTTCATCTGACGGCGCGGATACGTGGGGATATTGTTATTGGACTTTATTAAAAACAAGTAATAGCAAAAGTTATTTTGGAGTTCTGCATAAGCGAGGATGGGTAATGTTAATGCGATGGATTGGGATTTTTCCGATGTTTTGGTTGGAAGGATTTGCTGTTACTTTCTAGAAATATGAGACTTAAGACTATTTGTTTTTTCATATCTGGGATTTTGTGTATAGTGTAGAGTTAGAGTTAGCAGATAATAACTATAACTATCATATTCAAAACATCTCTTTAGGTTGACAAGTGTCCAAACCTCATTTCTTGATTAAAATTACAATTTCCTTTCCTCACGATCAAGAAACCCTTGGAAATCTTGATCTTGACCACATCAGTGCAAAGTATCGTATCGTGGAATTTCCCCATCCTCCCAGATTTCATCTCCTGATACATAATAAAACCCACTATCTCAATCCTCTGTCAAAAGGGGAGAAAAGATACGCTACTACCAAACCACATTCTCATCGCGGATATCTTCACCAACCATTCTAAACCTTAAACTACTTGGATTATACACCATTGCAGACGAACAAATGTTCATACAGCTACGAGTAAGAGCATAGATATCAGTCCTCATCAATGGTGATTCTCTCACCAGTCCAGCGCTGGAATGCCTTCTCACTTCTCTATGTTATAGCTATTCCAGATACAAGTTATACAAGTCTTTATCTTGTCTACAAACATATATACATACATACATACCCATTCATCTCTCGAGAATCAACTCCTATCTCCCCATCTCCCCACCACCATCAACAAGTCACCACCCCCCCGAAATAAATCCACATTTCTTCTCATCCAGAATCCACATCCAGCTAATCTCAAAACCATATTACTCCTGGAGATATCCCCGTCTTCGCAATATCCCATCAAGCAAACCAAGGAGTTCTCAATATAATACAACATCTCAACCCGATACATGCTTGAGGATATTGATTCAGCGCCAAGTAGGTAAGCATGCTATCAAAACCCCAGATAAAAAACGCAGAAAAAGCATACATGCAGCCCATAACAGCATATATAAGTGGTCGGTCGACTCTTGGAATGATACGATATACCCAACCAACATATGCGGGTATCCAATATACCATCCATAAGCAAGTAAGAAACCTCTAATTCGTATTCGTTTTCGAGTTGTTACCCCTTTGAGCTAGACCCCCTAGCCCCTTGCTAGTGTTACCTTGTATCGTGATCCGAATACGCACCCCCTGTTCCCATCACGTATTCGTTGTTTCCTCGATACTTATTAAGTCTCTCTTCACCCTACTGCTTCGATTCGATATTCTCCAGTTCAATCTATCCAGTTACTTCTCCTCTATATCAACAATCCCATCAACTCCTCCATCCACAACTACAGAAAATCCATCAGCATGGCCACCCCCGTAGTCCTCGAGCCCCAAGATCTCAATCGAGATTCAGCGTTCAAGCAAGCGCTCCACGGCCAAACCGGTCAGACCAATAGATCGTTCATGAACTTGATACACAAAGACAAGAACGCGCAGAAGCTGGCCGTGGATGAATATTTCAAGCACTGGGATAACAAAGTTGCCAAGGATGAAACATCGCTGGATCGTGATGCGAGACGGAAGGATTATGCTACGCTCACTCGACATTACTATGATCTTGCGACTGATCTCTATGAATATGGATGGTGAGAATAACATGCCCTCTCCGTGCCATTATACTCCACAAACTTTCTCCTATCAGATCAGCACTAACCATATCTCCATCCAGGTCACAAAGTTTCCACTTCTGCCGCTTCACCCCAGGCGAGCCCTTAAAGCAAGCCCTCGCCCGCCACGAGCACTATCTCGCCCTAAAAATGGGACTTCAACAAGACCAGCTCGTGCTCGACGTCGGATGCGGCGTCGGCGGGCCCGCCCGCGAAATCGCCAAATTCACCGGCTGCAAAATCGTCGGGTTGAACAATAACGACTACCAAATCGAGCGCGCGACACGCTATGCGCAACAACAGGGACTAGCTCATCGAGTCAGCTTCACGAAAGGCGATTTCATGCAAATGAGTTATCCGGATAACAGCTTTGATGGCGTCTATGCGATCGAGGCTACAGTGCACGCTCCCAGCTTGGAAGGTGTGTATAGCGAGATATTCAGAGTTTTGAAGCCGGGTGGCTCGTTCGGAGTGTATGAGTGGCTTATGACTGAGAAACACGATAATGATGATCCTCAGCACCGTGCTCTCCGTCTGGGTATCGAGCAAGGAAATGGAATTAGTAATATGGAGAAGATTTCCGTTGCGCTTCAAGCCATGCAGAAAGCTGGCTTCATCTTAGAACTCCATATGAATGTTGCGGACCTTGAGGGCGGGGATGCGATTCCATGGTATTGGCCTCTAAGCGGTGACTTGAAATACATGCAGAGTATTTGGGAACTACCCACTTTCCTTCGAATGTCACCTGTTGGTCGCACGGTTGTGCATAGCTTCATTGGAGCTCTTGAGACTTTTGGTCTGGCTCCAAAAGGCACTCAGAAGACGGCTGATTCGCTAGCAACAGGAGCGGACTGTTTGGTTGCAGGAGCGAAGGAGAAACTATTCACACCGATGTATCTCATGGTTGGTCGTAAACCAGCAGTTTGATGGAAGGGGTGGCTGGAAGCGTGTAATTAACTGTTCGGATAAGAAAACTTATTAAACCATCTACTGTAGTATTCGCTAATGTGAGCTTTGTAATCCATCATGTAAGTGTCTCAGTAAGTCTGAGAGTAGTTAGAACATGGCTTTTCGGTGATGATTATGCTCGCTCCGTTGACCACCACCAATCTAACAATCCCAATACTCACCACAACACATCACCAATAACAGCAAGCAAACCATCCTCTCCTAGTCCCCCCCAAGAACCAACTCAACAACTCAACGACCCCATCACCCCCGAGGAAAAAACCAATCGCACTTGCTAAACAATAAGACTTCCTCAAACGACATTACGGATGAAGAAAAGTCCCGAGAGATGCATTACACACCAAGACAGTACCCAAGTACCCACGTAATTGTCAACAAAAATCTTTCACATTAAATTGCTACCTATATATTCAAAACTTTCCGATATAGCAATTGTAAAGTTATCATCTCCCTCCACCCTATCCAATTAGGTAGGAAGATAGATAGATCTAAGAGCTCATCAGATTTTCTGCCACAAAACACCCTTTTTTTATGTTCATACATCATTGAAACTCATGATTATCACCGTGAATTCGCCCCAATTCCCTAGCACATCTATTCTCCTGTTATCGCTGATTATAGGACCCGGTCTTAAGAATCTTGTCTGTCTCTTTTTACAAAATAACGCCCGCTCCCATATGCATACCCAGATGCCTTACCAAATGCAATCCATTGACCTGGTCTACGCCGTCTTCATATACAAAGCCTTGACCTTTAATACGCCTGTCCAAAACCGTTCCCATTGTCGAGAAACATCAGGGGGCTTTTCTCAAACTCATAAGCTGGCATCATCGGCTTTTAACCCTACAAAAAAATCCCTAGTCATCTCAAAACTGAGCCAACTACTCGCCATACTTGGGGCTACTTTGAGTAGATTGGGTACAATTCCCTTATACATGCCCATGATACCTTCTTGTGCGACAATTCTTCCGACAGCATCGAAAATTGATTTGTACTGGTATCCCATACCAGACATTGTATTGATCTGGAAACGACGTCGAAGAACATCACTAAATAATGTTAGCTTTGAATTTTAAGAAACATTAATGGGCACCTTACAATGGATATGTGCATGTCTGTGCAACTGCGCCAGATATAGCACCAGCTGCTAACTTTCGTACCGCACTGGGATTTTGGTCTCCTTCTGGAGTGAAATGCTTTCGTACAAGCTCATAAGTCATGAAGTTCAAGCCAACCTTATTTCTTCGTTAGCAATGCAATTCAAACAACCAATAACCACTTAATCCACACTCACATATGGTGCAACGCCAGCGACAGTAGGTATGATTCCTCTATATAGTGCAAGAATGCCTCCTTCTGTTTTGTACATCGTCTTCAACGTAGCAAACATGCCTGGTAGCTTAGTACCATGCTTTCCCAAAGCCGCAAATGATGCAGACTGAATAGATAATCTAGTGCGAACAATATCTAGAGGATAGGTAAAGAATACGGATGTAATTCCGGCAGCTCCACCGCAAATGAGACGTCTGAAAGAACCCAAGTCTGCGCCAGGAGTGGTTTCGAAGAACTAGAGAAGCATAGGAAATCAGTAATTGCTTTCCATGAAATGCGCTCATTTGAATAAGAATTTCCGCAACGTCCAATTGGTACAGAAATAGTAAAAATTCGAAATATCCTTGGGCTCTTACCTTTTTATAGAAATTGTAACTTCCAAACTGAACAGCAGAATAGGGAACAATTCGAATACAGTTAGTGCCGTTACCCCTCATCAGTCCGCGCCAACCTTCCTCTTTCCACATCTTCATAAGCCCCTTTCCTACAGACATCTTGTATTCTTCTCGCCCTACACTCTGTATTTGAAACAGAATCTTTAATCGTTCCAGAGGCGATACGACCGTTCTAGAAACCGCACCTGCCACTCCACCGGCGCAAAATGCTGCCACCACAGGCTGTGCGATCAGCTCTCTGAGTTGCAGAACCCTGGGGGTATATTTGGGCGGGAGAACATCATTCTTAGACTTATAGCAAAAACAAATTGTTAGCATGTATACTAGACAATGAGCAAGATTAAGAGGATAGAACATACGGCAGACATTTCCAGGAAAAGTAGCTAAGCTATGCACCTCAAAGGCCTAAAAGCTCAACGCACACCTTAAACCCACCACGCATGCGGATTCGAAGGACAAGGTTTCGAGAATAAAGGGCGACTTTGATATTTGGTAGGATATATGAGAACGTAGACTTTTGAATAGAAATAAGAAATCGACGATCAATTGCTGAATATATTGTACATGTACAATTGGGTAAAGATCTAGTAGGTGGTGAGGCTGGCTGGGTTTGGCTTTTTTAAACCGAGCTTGACTGAGAGAAGATCAAGTATGGGGGGGGGGTACGAGATAGTGTCACCGGAGGATAGGAGTATCAATATCAATTTTAATCTAGGTCTTGATGACAGGTGATATCTCAAGAGGGAAAGGAGAATCAGCAGGAAGAATATGAGTAGGTAGTCAACAAAGTTATTCAAAATAGCAAATTGTTTTTTTTTCTCTATAAAAGAGAAGTCTAGGAGAATAATTTAAAGGTCTATGTTGTTGTATTGAGGAGGATTCGAGGAATTGATATAGCTAGGTAGTAATAAGTACTGTTTGTACCTACAGTAGTAGAGAACTTTTATTAACTTGACGAGTTAATCATAAGCGGAAAAAACTTTACTCTACCAAGGTCCAAGGTGGAGGTCATTTTGTGAAGGGTTTGTTAACGGAAAGTTCCATCTTTTCTTTAGTCATTTCTTACGAAATTGATATGGTTTATTCTATTATATAGATAGGTAGGTAAGTATATATATGATTTAAGTAAGAGCAATTGATACATTTATATAAATTCATTTTGAATTTAATTTGTTAAATATTCCTTATAAATTTTGAAATCCTCATAAATGATGACTAGGTAGTCCTACAATTGCTAATCGGCAACAACGTTGGAAGATCTTCCATATCATGATGCACGGAGATAGAATTACCCCATCATTGAGAGCTACAACATGATGTCAACTTGCCTAGTACTTCCGTAGTTTCCCGCAAGAACGATCGATACCTATATACGGAGTAGTATATACAAAGGTATTCATCAACTCCTCGTACAAATTCGTTATTTGTTGGTAAATTCACGAGTACTGGTGAGGAGCACCTATGTCTACAATGTACTACTATGTATGGATTCAGTCGTCTGCCAAGTAGATAGCAATACCCATATGCGAGTATACTGAGACATCGATCCATCATTAATCTCGAACATTTTCATCTCTTCCATATCACGACTCCTTTTCATCACCCCTGACGAGGCCGAGTACCCACGACGTACTCCGCCTTTCCGTTCAAGAGTACCGATACTTCGGTACATTCCAACCCACCTCCAACTTCCCGGGCGGTCACCATTGACAAAAAATTGAGTGAATTTCATTAATGCCTCAGGCGATAAGGCATCAAAAAGAGAAAATCCACGGAAATTTTTAAGCGAATTCACGCACTGGGCTCCATATTCTTAAAACTTCTTCGAAATTGTTTTCGTTCTTGCTGGATTATTCACGACTTCTCGACACCCCTCGACGACTAACCCCCCAAATCGCCAATCATGGGTAGGTGAACACAAATTCTATTCCAGCCATCGTGTGCAAGTGGAAATTGAGTGACTTTACGATGAATCGAAATTGAAAGTCGAAAGACTCAAATCTCAAATCGCATCGTAAAAGATCTCAATTCTCTGCGCAACATTGTGTCTGTGCAAGACCGATGTGAAGAGCATACTTGATCATAGGCTGACGAGGAATTTTCTAACTAGGTATCGATCTTGACAACCACCACGTGCGCAACACTCACCGTAAGACGCCAAAGAGTGACAATGTCTACCTTAAGTTGTTGGTAAAGCTCTACCGCTTCTTGGCTCGTAAGTCAATCTCAAAATTCTTGACCAAAGTAATACGCGCTAACTTTGATTCCCTTTCAGGCCGCACTGAAGCCTCCTTCAACAAGGTCGTTCTCCGCAGACTTTTTATGTCCCGTATCAACAGACCTCCCGTTTCCATCTCCAGAATCGCATCCCAAACCAACAAGGAGGAGAAGAGAACCGTTGTCATCATCGGAACCGTCACTGATGACAACCGTCTTTTGTCCGTCCCAAAGGTCAGCGTTGCTGCTCTCCGCTTCACCGCTACCGCCCGTGCCCGCATCCTCGCTGCTGGTGGTGAGGCCTTGACCTTGGATCAATTGGCTCTCAGATCCCCAACTGGAAGCAACACCGTTCTTCTCAGAGGACCAAAGAACTCCAGAGAGGCCGTCAAGCATTTCGGTTTCGGACCCCACAAGCACAAGGTAATGAATACAATATGGCTTTTGATTGGCAAAACTGACAAATATACAACAGAAACCATACGTCGAGTCCAAGGGACGCAAGTTCGAGAAGGCTCGTGGACGCAGAAGGTCCAGAGGTTTCAAGGTCTAAATGGCCTAATTGGGGAAGGGACGTTACGAACTTCTGGCTTTGCTGGTCTAGATGCCTCCAAGAAGGGTGTAGGGATGTCAACAAGCTATTTAAGGCGAGCTGGATCCGCAGTACAGTCTTTAGCATATGAATACTACAAGAAAATGATGGTATCGATGCAATTAGGAGTAGTAATCATGAATAATTTGATTCCACCCTAGCTCAATTTTTCATTTGGATATGTGATAATCGATGTGATGACCAAACGATTTGTCCATACAAGTTGAACGTACTATTATACAATTTATATTCAAACTCGTTTCTACTTACACGTCATTGACGTAACCTAAACTTGCAGCGTCATTGTACCCATTCCGCCTAAGAGCTACAAAGTATGCTTCCTTCGATTCCTATTGATTGTGAGCATATGGGTTCTCTTCATTAATTTCCAGGCTCACTCACGCTCCTCGATGATTCCGGCTTCTCTCTATGCACCACGGCAAACATTTTCTTCAGCTTCAACTCTAGCTCTTTATCCTCCGCGCCCTGATAAAATTTACACACAAAATGACCCCCAGGTTTCAGCGTATCGAAGGCAAATTGCAGAGCTGCGTTGCAGAGATCCTATATGTAGGTACGGAGGTTGTGGTTAGAAAAAAATGGTGTGGTTGATTGGATTGTAAGGAAAGGAATGAAAAAATAACATACCATACTCCCCGCATGATCAGAAAACTTGATACCGGTCGTGTTCATCATCCTATTATAAGGGTCACTCAGACTTCCCTTCCAAAAACCGGTGGTTTGCTCCCAGGGGGCGCACATGTCACTTAGTACTACGTGGACCATTTTTGTGGTGTCTTTTTCGGGTTCCTGGGACTGTTCTTGTGATTGTGAGGGTGCGGAGCTCGTGGGGTGGATTTCCCCGGCATCATTATCGTCCATATGCCGTTCTAGATCTATGTAACTTGGTTCTTCGGCTGCGATATCGAGGTTGGCAGGATTTTCGTCATTTTCGTCGTCGTCGGAAGAGGAGAACAGAGGTCTGCTCGGACGACCCCGCTCGGGATCGAGCAGGAAATTTTTGACGGATTGTTGGACGCGCCGCGAGAGGAAGTTTCCTTGGATGGTGGAGACGCCTTGGGGAGGCTGCGCGGGGATGATGTCGATGCCGAGGATGCGGCCGTGGGGTTTGGTGCGCTCGTATGCTACCTGGTGGGGGGAGGGGTGAGTGGGTTGGGGATGTAGGTAGGTAGATAGATATGTAGATGTGTAGATAGGTAGAGAAAGAGGGCGGGGGAATATGAAAACGTACCTGAGACCAGCTTCCCGGCGCATATCCCTAAATGCATTCTCTCAACAAACTATTCTCTACTCACCTCGCAATACCATGCACATCATCCCAAGCCATAACCACAACCATAACCATAAACACAAAGAAAGAACTCACCAAATCCACCACCGTCTGTCCCCTTTTAAAAATCTTATACTTCGTATCAATCTGCAATCAAGCATCTCATTAACATTCATATCCACACCCCTCCCCTCTTCTCCCATCCCCTCTCTCCCAACCCTAACCCCCAAAATCCACATACATACCTCCAACAATTTAAACGCCGCTCTACTCTTCAACCCCTTAACCTTCGCCTCCCGCGCAAACCAATCCTTTCCCTGTCGACTTTGCCATCTCGTCGACGAAGACGAAGATGAGGCGTTGCGTATGCATATGCGTAGCCCATTATCAATACCATTCCGAAAATCCCAAAATCTACCCCGCGCGATCGCCGACCCCGCTTTATGATTCAGCAGCGCAGGAATACATGAGTGATGTCGAGGGAGGAATCCAAGTCCAGACGTTAAGATTGTGGGGTTTAGTCGAGGTGGTAGCATAGCATAGGGTTATGTGGTGCAGAGAATTCGTGGCTTGGTGAGTGGAAAGTTTGGATGGTTTCGGGTGAGATTGACAAAATTTGAGCTCATGCGATAAAAATTTTCAATCTAGAATACTTCTTTGTGGCCTTATACAAAACTTTTCCTATTGGTGTTTATGAGAGCGCAAAGAATTTTTTGTTCCTATGAGTAGATTAAAGCATACGGTATTACTTGGTGATACAATCAAAAACTCAGATATTGTCACATTTACAAGTAGAGATGATTTTATTTCTTGAACACAAATAATGCAGTTGTTCATTACCTACATATACAAAACACCAACGCCTCGTGAGCCTGTATTCTCCCTATCCTAAACGCCCGAGTATTTTATTATTTCCAAACAGCTTATGCTAAGAAACTTGCTCCGGCACCCCTACGATCCTTCTTCAAAGGCGAGAATGCTCCAAATCCACCAGCAGCCGCAAGACCACCCTTCAATCCTCCCCTTGGTCCAGCAAGACCACCTTTACCAAGCAGCCTCGCTGGACCAAGTGCAATCTTCGCTGGTTTCTTAGGAGCTTCACCATCCTCATCATCAAATAGTGTCTTGCTACCACCCCCGAGAACTTTACGTTTCTTCTTCTTTAGCTCAGGCTCTTCAATAGCCTTGATCTTAGCTTTCACAGGCTTTTTAGTCTCTCGTTCTTCAAAATCTTCTGGTTCTTCGGGCTGCTCATTTTCGTCCACATCCTCTTCTTCCGCAACCTTCTCTAGCATAGGTCGTGCTTTGATTTTTCGAGCTGTAGGTTTCTTAGGTTGCTCATCTTCGTCTCCGTCCTTTTCCTCTGTAACCTTTCCCAGCGTACGTGATTCCTTGAGTTTCTGGGTCACAGATTTTTTATTCTTGGTACTAGTCTTCGCTTCGGCCAACACGTTTTTCTCGTCACCAGAGTTATCGGCCAGCCTCTTTCTGGCCTTAAGCTTGGGCTTGACTTGTTGTGCAGGTAATTCAGGTGTTTCCTCTTCTTCTTCGAGAATCTGGTCCCCCTCGGTGGGTTTCTCTTGCTCCATTACTTTCTTAGCCTTATCCTCAGGTGATTGTCCATCTTCTTGTGTATCTGGAGCCATGTTGATTGTCTTGTTCAGATAGGGTGTAATGGAAAATGTCGACTTTTCACCCAAAATTGTTTGATCAACTCTACCTCTATTCGCACCAGCTCGCTTTCCGCGCCCTGCAATTCCATCTGGTGTTCCAATAGTAATATCCATACTCATCTCCCTGGCGGATCTCTTGCGAGAATCTTTGGCCGGAACATTCTCTCGACTCGTGGTAGCGGGGAGTTTCAACGCTGCATTGCGTGCCTCATTCAGTTCAGCCTGACATTCTTTCAATTGTTCTCTTGCGGCTCGCATTTTTGTGCGGAGCTGCTCAACCTTGCTCTCCAAGGATCCAATCAAAACCTGAGAAGCAGCCAACTCCTTCTGTGTTTCCTTATGAGCCTTTTCAATGTCTCGTTTCGTATGGGCGAATTCTTTTCTAAGAACCTCAATTTCCTCCTCTCCGCCTTCCTGTCCCTTCTCGTTGTCGCGAAGCTGTTCGATTTCGCCTTCCAAAGTTTCCACCTGAGCTTGAGAAGCGGCCAATTCCTTTTGGGTATTTTTGTGTGCTTTTTCGATATCTCGCTTCGTAGACGCAAACTCCTTTCGAAGAACTTCAATTTCCTTATCCCCAGATTTCTGTTCTTTGTCGCTGCTGCTCTTCAATAGTTCGATTTCGTTTCGAAGAGCCTCTATCTCCTTCTCCGCGGCCTTTTGTGCATTCTCACTGTTACGCTTTAGAAGCTCCAATTCCTTTCGGAGAGCCTCTGTCTCCTTTTCCGAAAGTTTGTGGCTCTTCTCAATTTCACGTTTCTCTTGTGCGAATTCTTTTTGGGCAGTAGATGCTTCTTTCGACATTTCTTTCTTGGCCATTTCCCTTTCTCGCTTCTCCTCGGAAAGATCTTTCTGCAAAGCCTCGATTTTTTGTTGGAGTTCCGTTTCCCTTGAGTGGTCATTATTCTTCTCGGTGGCACGGCTCAAGGCACGACGCTCTGTCTCTAATTCCACCTCTAAAGTGCTAACTTGCCGCTGAAGTGCTAACTTCTCTGCTAGGATCGATTGTTGATGTGCCACTTGAGAGCGTAAATGCTCCAACTCTGGTTTGAGTATAGATAACTCGCGGCTGAGTGCTAGTTTTTCGGTAAGAACCTTTGTCGAGTCCATCGTTAATCCACTCATAGATTCCAGCTCCGCCTGTACAGCCATGAATTAGTATGACAATCAGATATACCCAGGAGATTCTTAGTACCTTAATGTTATTGAGTTCCCGCGTTTGAAGTCTTAAATCGTTTTCCACCTTCTTAACATCTTCTTGAGCCTGGTCAAGTCGTGCTCTTAAATCTTCATTCTCTTCTACTAATCCATCAATTCGATCATCCCCGGTCGCCAGTTGAAGGTGTAATTCATCCGCCTCATTTTCCAATAAGAGAATCTGTAACCTCAATCGCCTACTTGCTTCATCTTTTACGATTAATTCGGTATTTTGAAGTGCTTCCTGATATGCCAACTCGAGACATTGTGATTTCATCAATCGCTATAAATTTGTATTAGCTCCCAAAACTCCCATCTAACTTGAACAATAATAAGAGATCACACGTACACTTTCGATATGTTCATCATCATTATATGATAATACTTGGTCCATTTTAAATTTATACTTATGAAAATAAAATGTGTTTTAAGATACCTCTTCAATGGTCGAAATGTTCAATCGCGTTCGAAAGTCAACAAAGTCTCCCTAAGCGTTAGATGAGTTGCCGGGTCGACGTGATTTGCCCCAAGTATATGGCCTCAGGCATAAAAGTATACTAGAACCACACTTTACTTGTGATACGATTTTCGTGGCCCCGCGAGGTGGAACTTACCGAATTGAATTAAGGACACGCTTCGAGCTTCGTAAGTGTTTGGTGATGATATCTTGAATCCTCAATGCTTCACAATCATTCGATTATCCTCTGCTATCGACATTACCAGTTTCAATCTTTAGAGGCATCTTGGCCTTGCATTTTATTTAAGATGCATTTCCTCAAGACATTGGTAGCTTCCTTGCTACCTTTAGCTGTTCTAGCTGCCAAAAAGCCCGCGGTCGATAACTTTGAACGATACCATACCAAATCTCTCTCATCTACCCCATTGAAGCTCGATGATAGTGTCTACAGCAAATTGACCACTGCACCAAGAGATTACTCTGTTGCCGTGTTGTTGACAGCTTTAGAAAATAGATTTGGTTGCCAGTTATGTCGTGAATTTCAACCAGAATGGGATCTATTGTCAAAGAGTTGGATCAAAGGAGATAAGCAAGGAGAATCTCGCCTGCTCTATGGAACACTTGATTTCATGGATGGCAAAGGCACTTTCCAATCTGTATGTTTAGCGCTACGAAACGACAATCAATCGATACTAATTGCTGGATAGCTTAATCTACAAACTGCTCCCGTCCTTCTACTGTTTTTACCTACCATTGGTCCTCATGCCTCTACAATCAATGGCCCCGTGAGATACGACTTTACAAACGGCCCTCAAACTGCTGAACAAGTCCACTCTTGGATTACTAGACATCTCACCGATCGACCACATCCTCCAATCCAACGACCCATCAACTGGCTTCGTATTGGCGCAGTCACCACTACTATTCTAGGAACGATCACCTTTATCAGTGTTGCATGGCCATATATCTTACCCGTCGTTCAAAACCGAAATGTTTGGGCTGCGACCAGCTTGATTGCCATCCTTCTATTCACCAGTGGTCATATGTTCAACCACATTCGAAAAGTTCCATACGTTGCTGGTGACGGACGTGGAGGTGTCAGCTACTTTGCAGGTGGATTCTCAAATCAATATGGATTGGAAACACAAATCATTGCTGCTATGTGTAAGAAATTCTCTTCCATACCTATACATATTTACTTGCGACAATACTGATTATATCTCTCAGATGGGCTTTTGTCCTTTGCAACAATCTCTTTGGCTCTCAAAGTCCCACGTATCTCAGACCCCAAAATTCAGCAAGTCGCAGTCCTCGTATGGGGTGGAGTTATCTTCGTTATGTACAGCTTCTTGCTTAGCGTGTTCCGTATCAAGAACGGCGGATACCCATTCTGGCTCCCACCTTTCAGCTAAACGGTATAATCTACGAGTCTGTTAAGTGACCAAAGAGATATCCATGTATCATATACTGCCCTCCATTTATGTGGTCGGCTTCACATACTTACTGAAAAGCGAATCTTACATTTCCTTGGCCCCAATGCTTGGCCTCAAGTAAAAATATTTTAAGAATTAAATATTTCATTTTTGATAGAGCTTTCACCATATGATAGTCAATACATGACCAAGTGTTTCTTTTTAACTACCGAACGTTGGGTTATAATCATCCATCGTATTTATCAGCAAAATTGTTAGACTGTGCTTGTAATTGCTTGAATCGAATGACTTGTCAACGATCCCACAAACCTTGCTACTTCATAGAGTATTCGAATATTTGGTTTTATCTTAGAAATTCCTTTTCCAATCATCAGGGAATCACTAGTTTTAAATATGCATAACGCTGTCTGTGTGAACCATTTTCTGGAGCTGGATGTTGCACGCAGCTCTGCGACTAGTAAACTCTCTTTATGCATTCGGAACTGGCAGCGAGGAAGTTCATGTCGCATAGTAAAGTCAAGGTCAGCAAAAGAAAGGAAACGAAATTCAATAAACAACCAGAATGTAAGACCTCAAACCTCGAAAGGCTCGAAAATATGTTTCATCTAAATCTATTGAGATACATGGAGATAATATACATATAAGAATTGCGGCCAATTTATAGTAACGTGAAGAGCCAAATAGTGTTCCAGAAGGGAAATCGTGGTAACGAGGGCTATGAACCGAGCTCGGCTCACACAAATTGTACATATGTGATCTTTGGTTCTATTTGGGAGGAACCCCTTATCAAAGGTTTCTATTCTTTGCAAGATGCTCTCTATTTATTCTGGGCCGGACAATGGGTTGACTGGCCACCAGTAAGAAATGTGCAATGCGAAGAGACCTTCATTATCCAGTACGGGCTGGTGTATACTGGCCCCATAAGTTATTGTAGTCCAATGGTATTACTGCTCTACCGAGGGTCCTATTAACCATTTCAAAGCGAATTTCGTGGGGACCAAGAAAGCAGCTCTCATGCTTTGAATTGGTTTCCATTCCCAAGACCACCAGCACTCCAAGGCATATTTTCAATTGCAGTCTGAAAGTACTTGTGCTTCTGTATTGAATCGCTGGTAGTCGCAAATCTCAGTAGTAGTTTCTCCGAGTGACTTACTAAGGACTGCTCTATCTAAGTGGGAATGTAATAAAGAGCTTGTATCTGTAAGTGGAGCAACGCCCGTAGTTCTTTGTGCTATGACCACAAAGTATCAATAGGTAATATGTGGTTTCTTGACGAGGACTAGACTGTACCCGGCCAAATCTAGTGGCAGTCCATCTGTGAGCAAAGTGTCTATTGTGGTACTACTTGAGGCGAGAGTAGATGACAATGCATGGCTATGCACTAGAGAACTTGAAGATGGTAGTTCTGAGCCAGAATGCTGAAGTATTGTTGGCCGTAATTGCACTTTGTTGCTAGCCGTAGCGGAAGTATGGGGTTTGTCGAGAGGTGTTATTTTATGACACCCGCATAGTGAACATGTTGCGTGTTGAATTTCATTCTTCCTAGGCAATTGAGGGGGGATTATGGTGCCGTTTTGAGCCGTAGGGATACCGTCTAGTTGCCACGACGGTGACTGAAGATCAGGTTCTGGCGGCGTTGATGAAGCTGTAACGCGATAGATCGGTGCATTTGCCGTATCAGTCGAATAGATATTTTCGAGGCCAGCTAGCTCCCAGTTTTGAGGAGTATTATATCTCGAGATGCAGTGTTTAATCTCTGGGAGCGGTTGCTGTTGTGATACTAGATCAACGAGAGAATCGAATGCCTGAGATCCTGAATTGTTTGTAAAAGGTATACAATTCCCTGCTTCTAGTAATGAACTGGCATGGGGAAATGAAGTATGGCAATCGTCATAGCTAGCATCAAATATCTCTTGTGGGATGCTGCCAACTTGAATAGTATCATCCCAGCAGGTTTCTAGTGAAGACGGCGGCCGGTACGATGATGGACTTGAGATGTCGTAACTAAATTGTGGAGGAGTAGAGTTGTTTGATAGAGGGTCCAACCCGAGTGGTGATAATCCTTCCAGCGGGGTTTGTTGTTTCCAGAAATTTTCGTGTTGGATAGCATTGAAATCAGCGCGTGATTTTTGTCCTTCCAATTATCAGCTTTGCTCAAGTCTTCATTGTGTGCGGTTGAAAAGTTTGACCTGCAGTTTCGAGGGCCCTCACTATGCTTGCGTTGTGATAAACGATTCTGAACTCTTTTCCTCATCCTTGGCTCGGTAATTTGGGTCCAGTCTTCCTCATTTTCTGAACTTGGAGTTGGACCCGAGTTCGGAACTGGCCACATTTCATTGTGCTGGATCCCGGTGGACATGCCTATAGGGTTAAGCTTTCACAAGGAACAATAATATGCAGGTTATATGGTGTGTGGAGGCTATTGTAATATGGGGAAAAGTTAAGCTTTGTATCATAAATCGAGTTTGTGAGAGTGCGAGGAATCGTATAGTATTAACTTCTATTGGAGGCCCTTAACAGTAAAGTGGCTCCCTGATTCGAAGGAATGGATCCAGGGTATCAGTTCCTTCGGGATAATGTTCCCATTTGTGAGGCGAATAAGTCGGAGGCATAGTTTAAGAGCGGGCGAGAACCCCTTCTTCTTTTCTTCCATATTAGCTTCCCTCGTATGTTGTTGCAACGGACAAACTTGAACTATTTTACCCGTCCACATCCCGTGTAACTAATGTGTGCTGAAATGACGTGGGAATGCGGAATTGCTGCGTGAGAAAGCCAGGGACTGAAAGCTTCGGTAGCAATCAGCACCTATAGAAGTGTAGTGGCTGACGAGTCTAGCGTTACGTCTGTAAGGCATGCAGAAGTGCTTAGCGACAATTCTAACGCGCCTTTGTTTAGAGGCTCTGCGATGGATACAATATACCTCAAATATTTATGGATTCCGAATTATATCTGAAGCTTTGAAAATTGATGCTTTGTAAAAACTTCGTTTCTGAATATCTTATATCTATTCCAACCTCTCTCCGCGTCCTACATCTACTTCACAAATACTCTTACACGTGGGCAAGTACCATTGTTCCTCCCTGGCCAACACCCCTGCCATACTTGCTTACGGTTCCATCGACCCGGCCGATATCGTATTCACCCTTTCTTACACGAGTTGCCTTGAAGAAAGTAGGCTGGTAAGCCGGTTCATTAGCGTGCTATAGAGACCGACTTTATGCAAGTGATATAGATAGCTACTTTACTCACTGTCCACCCCCACTTCTTCCTATGCGGGGAAGCTCGAAGATTCCGGATATATATCAAGAATTAATTTCACGATAACAACATGCGTTGCCTGAAAAGTATTGAGAGTTTATCTCAAGTTAAGTATGCTACCCCTGCACTGGCACAACCGCCGGGTTTATGACCTACCAAATGCGTTGAACAGAGCAGAGGTACTTGACACGAATTATAATAGAAACTGTACTTTGGGAATTGCACTATTAGAGCATGACGATATTGTGAGTAAATCCCAATCATTTGAATCAATATAACCTTGAAAAGATATGATACGAGGTGTATCTCTCTTTCGCTTCCCCTTGACCGATCAATGTCTTATGGATATCCCAGCCCTTCCACCATTAACGCCCTGGCCATTCTCCAGTTCTATCTGTCTCTTCAATCGATTGATTGACGCTGGGATTTATTGAAGGAAACAAATACCCAATAAGGTGGCATGGATAATGGTTGATTGTGCACCGGGATCTATATAGGCACTAGAGGGGGCCTTTGTCATTGGTTCGCTCGCTCGCAGTGAGTATGAAAAAGACGCGTATTGTTACCTCAGAGTATTATGTGCAGTATCGAGCCTTTAAGTTACTGGTCCTTTACTTGTTAGAGATGGTCGCTCTGAATGATCGAATGATGTTGTCTTAATCAGGAATCAAATCTTTTTACGTTTATAAAGGTACATAGCAAGCACAACGGAAGCACGAGGTAGGTACGAGGATTTGGATTGGATGGTTCTACGAGGACTGTAGGAACAGTGGCTATGTGCGAAGATATCTACGTGGCACCACTGTTGTGGCGCTATCGTCTCGAACGCCTTGCATTCAACATAACATTGCCTAATCGTATCGGAACAAGAAAAAGCCACTTCGTTATTTCTTAACATGTCAGAAGAACCTTCAATGATTGTGGCTGAATTGGGGATGGGAATTTTCAAATGTTCATATTTGTTAATTCGCCAATTTAGGCGAGACTTTAAGAATACATGAGTGTGAATACATAAGTAGAAGAGGTTGATTTGACTTGATTAGTTGTTCCAAAATTCTGAAGTTACAAGTCTATATGAAGATGTGTAAATAACCCTAATCATCCTCTAGCACACGAATATACTGACCGGCCAGCAGTGGATCTATGAATTATATTATGATCTGTGGCTCTACGACAGGTAAAATGCAATTTTAAGCTCTCCTAGCCAAATAGATGCTTTTAATCTTTCCGGGAGGAGGAGAGCATCGAAACAATTTGCAAACATCTCCTAACCACGTTCTCAATTCTCCACTGGTTTGTATTTCACGGCAGCGAGAAGGGGAGGCATGAGACATACTGCTCCAGCAGCCATGACTACCCCAGCAAAGACAATAGCCTTGACAAAATAGTCCGTATTGAGATCCACCAAAGCTCCAGCAATAGGTGGCCCGATGAGAATTCCAATTGCCGCTGTGATCCAACTCATACCCAATCGAGTTCCTATGACACTCATTGAGGGCGATAATGTTGGGTGTGCCACCGCTGCAGCGGGTGCTGTCACGAGGACGCCAGATATAAATCCCCAGATAATACAAAACACTATAAAGCCCGCTTCATTGTGTATGCCCAGCCAAGAGAACATTACGATGACAGCGGCAACGGTCCAAAAAACAAATATTTGGATGGAACCGACGCGGTTGGCAATCAGAAATGGAACCGTTCGACCAAAGAATGAACCGGCGTTGGTAATAGCTAAGAGGTAAAAGGAGAGATTTTCGTCAATCTTGAGGCTGTAAATGGCGTAGGAAGGGATATAGAAGAGGGGAATGTAGAATGCTACGAAGATGAGAAGAAGAGAAACGGCGAAGCCTAGGAATGGAAGTTCAGTGAAAGCTTTAAAATCGAAAAGAGCCTTTTTAGTCGCAGACTTTGGCCTTTTGTGCCGGCTTAGTATGGCGAGGGAGACAGCAAGTGTGCCGAGACTGATGAAGCCGATGGCGCGGACAGCCCAACCAAATCCAACCTTTGGTTCTAGTCTCCGAAACATAATCGGAAAGATTATTCCACCTAGTCAATTTCGCTTAGTATCAGTCGTGCCATGCCAGATAAGTGTTAACTAACCTATGCTTGATCCTGAGGAGGCACATCCGATCGCAAATGGTCGTTTCGTGGTGAATTGAGTTGAGATGATGGCGAGTGCAGGAATATAAACTAGGCCGGCTCCTAGGCCAATGACAATTCCCTGGGAGAGGATTATTTGATAATACTTCGTAGAGAGGCTAAGCATCATCGTTCCAAACACAATCATAAAGCACCCAGTGGCCATCAAGATACGAATATAGCCTCGATCAAATAGTGGCCCGGATACAATGCCAACAAACACCACCAGAAACGATTGTATACTGCCAATCCATGATATCGATGATGCAGACTCAGGCAAAGTGGTGATATAATAAGACTGAAAAGCTCCAAAGCTTGCAGTGATTCCCCTTTATTTGATAAGTCAACATAAATATATATTGTAATGTATTCAAGATTAAAAAATCACATATACATACCAAGTATTCGTGAATATAAAAAATGCACCAAGTACACACAGCCAAGCGCCTAGTCCTCCATTTGGCGGCGTGGGTGGAGACTGTGGAGTGAATTCGTGAGATGGGGCCTTCGCATCCGGGGAAGATTCTGGGGAAACTGCATCTGTTCGTTTATTCTTCTCCTCGTCGCTGCTAGTAGCCATCGTTGGTGACCTTGTGACTATTGATAAATCTTCTTCGACGACGTGGGAGCTGGACTGTACTGACGAGATTATATTTTGCTAGCTTTGCTTTCACTTCGGAGTAAAATGTAGGTAGATAACGCACGGTAGCAAAAGTAAAACTGATTCATTATTTACATGGTCTCAGGACGGTAGGTTGACTGAATAGGGGTACGCATCGAAATCCTAAATCCTAAGTCCATTAAACCCGAGATGTGGAAGAGAGGGATCGAACGGATCAATCAAAATATCAATATTCGTACCGGATTACATCATTATTGTTAGATATTATGCAGGACAACTTCCAATGTTTCAACCTCCTCTTGAAAATACCGCTATGAATCTAAGTATTTACTTGAAAGCGACTTGCAGGTTATTAGACTCAATGTTACTCTATGGATTTAATGCTAAGTCCGGTATTGATGGCCAATGTTACAGTGACTGCATGCATATGATGCATGGAACAGCCAGCAGCGGCCAACTACTGCGGTCAGAGTACCCTTGTCTGATGAAATTGCGGCTGGATCCAGCCTACGGCTCATAATTTACAGGGCTCCAATAGGGCCCAACCAGCAACTCTTTTACTTAAAAGATTATTAAGGATGTTGAGAAATTGAATTGAAGCACAGCAAAATGGATCTATCATACGCCCAAGTCACGAGATCTGTTTTCATGTTTCCAACTCTCGTATTCTGTTGGGTAAAATCACCCCTTTCATAAGCTTCATACAGCCATGTTGAGCCTAAATGAAATGGTGGAAATAGCGCTGAAATAATAACAGGTCTTGTATTGTGCTGTCAGTCGCTTATTCTTCCATCCACTTAATGGCTACCCCGGACCATTACTCTCACGGTTGTCTAGCTTACCAGTCCTCTATCATGCTTGGAAGGGGGATCTTCATTACCACCTTTTTCGATTACATCTCAAACATGGTATTGTACCTTCGAACGATAACGATGTTCTTTCTAGTGCTAACTATTTTACCGGCAAATGCGTACGCTACGCGCCAAATAAATTGTCCATCAACGATTCTGAAGCTGTGAACGGTATGTCCCCCATGCACAATAACAAGAGAATATAGCGCTGAAACATACTACTAGAAATATATGGCTTCAACAAGAATACAGCGAAGCCAGAAGAGGCATATGCAGCATTCCGTGTGAATAAACTTGCCATCAACACGTTCAACACAAGTTCCAAAGAGGTCCATAGACGAAAGCGCCGTATTATGGCAAAAGGTTTCTCGGATGTGGCACTTGCGACCTACGAGGAATCCATTTCTCAGCCTGTGGATGAATTGATCTCAAAATTAATGAGAGGAAATACAAAATCAAACACCGCCCAGACAGTAACATCGGATCAAAAATGTGTCTTCAATTGGGCTTATGAAGCTAATTGTCTAATGCTGGATATAATGGGACATCTCTGTTTCGGTGCTGCATTTGGCTTGTAAGTTAACTCGTGGGATGTCGTGTTCTATCCCCAGTACTCTGTAACAATGCTCGTACTTCTGATTAGGACATTTCGTGTCCTCCAAATCATCGTATTTTTCAACAAATGTATGCTGACATTTGATCTCAAGTATTGGTGGAAAAGGGGGAAAACTTGTCAAGTGTTTCCACCAACGTGCCGTTCGTGTCTACATGGTAAGAACGGTCCCCGATTTCCTTCGGGAAGCAGAATTTAATCATTTCAAAAAATTCAGACATCACAGGTGCCACTTTTCAAAAAGCTATACATAGACCGGGTTCTTTTCCCACAAATGGCCAAGGCAAACACCGCGCTTACGGACTATGCGCGTTCATACACTGTACAACGTGCCCATCAACATCGCGAGGAGACTAACAGGATCGATGAAACGGAGACATATTCCCATGTAAAGTCAGGCAACAATAATACCAGCTCTGATATCATGCATCATTTGCTCAATGCTCACGATGAAGAGACAACCTCGGTATACAGCGACAACGAGCTCCTCGGTGAAGCGATTCTCCTCATGATGGCTGGTTTGTTCTTACCTCTACTTTATCCCCTTCTGCGCTATTTAACTTTTCAAGAAAAGAGTGTCCGCACCTGGCTAACGTGATACCTTCTATCTAAACTTAGGCTCCGACACCACATCTACCGCCTTGACAGCCACACTCTTTTACCTCTTCCACAACCCCCACGCTCTGCAAAGTCTCCGCTCCGAGCTTGCTCACATCTTCTCATCCAGCACCTCTATTCGTGTCCTCGCTGGTGAGAATTGCAAATACCTGCGTGCATGCATTGACGAGGCGATGCGCTTGTGTCCACCTGCTCCGACGGCCCTTCCGCGTGTTGTTTGCGAGGGCGGCATCGAGGTATTGGGAATACATTTCCCAGAGGGTGTATGCTTGGGGGTATCAAATTTTACACTATTTCGCAACGAGCTTTACTTCAAAGAGCCGCATAGGTTCATGCCCGAGAGATGGTTGGATAATGACGAGGATAGTCTGAGCCTAGCTCGAATGGCTTTCAAACCGTTTTCGGTAGGACCAAGACATTGCATTGGACAACGGTTGGCGATTCAGGAGATGGCGTATATTGTTGCAAAGATAGTGTATCATTTTGAGTTTGAGGTTGTGGGGACTGATAGTGAATATAAAGGATTAGAAGGAGTGGATGAAAATGTGGTCATGGAGCAATTCGATGTTTTTACGAGTCTGGAGAGTGGACCCGAGATAAAGTTTTGGGCCAGGTGAAAGGTAATATTTTTGCAGCCTTGAAATTCAGTCGGTTTGTTCAACCTTACACAGTCAATGTGACGGCTTGTTGTATGGCTCGTATCACCATTTCAAATTCGCAACATAATGGTTCGCCCATCGCGCACGTGAGACTGTTGACGTTCGTAGCATTAGCTTTATATATAGGCTTGCTTTATAAGTCGACAAATAATAAGTTGACCACAACTTGAGAATTATATTTATGGTGGATCTTTAATTTGCACCTCATTATTGACATATGACGGGGCTGGCAAGCCGCTTGTTTGCATGTCACGTGGTGTGCACTGCGTAAGATTGAATTGAGCCCTGTAACCACCACCACCACCCTCTGCCACGATATATCCTTACATCCTCACGATAACTCTATCTACGTGGCTCTTCGACACGTTTCCGTAAAGGCATTGGTAACGTCCCATACAGGCCAGCATACATGACCCTTCCTGTACGCGCAATCGCTAGCGATATCAATTGGGATAGAACCACCTGCGAGTCTAAACTCGCCTGAGTCCTGACTGGAAGGTCGCAACTGAAGTTCATTGATGGCTACAAGTATTGTTCGTTGTTATCCAAGATAACAAGATTTCTTTTTCCATTCACGATCATGCTCATCATGCCTATCTAGACTCCCGCGAAATCAAACCCCAACTTAAACCCAGGAACTAATTTCTGGAAAACGCCATTCGGATCATATTTTTTGCTAATGTCTCGCAATTTAGACAGCGAGGCACCATAACCATATGATGAAATGGGATTTTCGCCAATCCCCGCGTCGTTGAGCCACTTGAATGGATAGTACAGCCCTTTAGCTTTCGTTTGCTCTTCTATCTCTGCGATCGTAGATGTTAGGAATGCCTTCACTGGTTGGTCATCATTCGGATTGCTCCAGTCTACGTAAATTTCAGCAACTATCAAGTGTTAGTTATTCCATTCCGCTCATAATTTGGAACTTTTTATCGTCTTCTGAGTCCCCTGGAATCGATGGCGACTTACCCAAGAAATTGCCCTTGGATGGATCGAGTGATATGGCATCACCTCCACTAGCGACCGCTGCGTGCTGCATGGCTACTGTCATTGGCTCTAATGCAAATCCAACTGTGCAATTGACCTGGGAGAGTTGCAATTTCGCATTACCAACGACTATGTTGTAAACGAGCTCCGACGTTTCATTGCTGAATAGAATGGATGTATCGTACCAGCTCCATCTGTGTATCATGGATTAATTTCGTTCAAGTACAATTTTGATGGTCGATAGCCTTACCGGTTGACCAAAGAGGCGAAGAATTCAGTCTGGCTCACAATAGCACTGAAATTCATGATGCCAACTTCGCTAGAAACTGTTGGTATAGCTGTGAAATTCTCGAAAGCTTTGGGACTTGGATCATCCCCATTGTAAAAGTAAACAGTTCCAGAGCTCTCGGCACCGGTCATTGGGTTGTAGCTGAAATCGGGCATCAAGTTTCCATTTGCGTCATCGATACCCCCACCTGGGGCTATGTAAGCAGTGTAGGCATCTAGGTATTGCTGAGTAGCTTTTGCTCCCCATTGAACGCTACCACCACTGCAATAAAGAAAGTATTAGTCTCTTATCTGGAATAGATATCATGTCAAAAGATATCAGAGCATCTTACTGCGGACGTTAGTTTATGAGAAATATAGTAAAACGCAACTTACAAGACGAGTCCGCTCTCATATGTTTTGAGGTCATAACGAGTGACGACCCCAAAATTATTGGAACCACCTTTGAGCGCCCAAAAAAGATCTGGGTAAGTAGCATCATTAACTTGTAGAATAGTTCCATTTGCTGTCACCAATTCAAAGTTAATAACATTGTTAGCAGCCCATCCGTAAAGAGAAGCATGGTAGCTAAGGCCGCCTCCTAAAACCAAGGAGCTGCCAACTGGAGCGACACGGCCACCCACAGAGATCAAGCTGTATGGTTCCAAAAACTCGTAGATGTCCGACCAGCGAAAGGCAGCCCCGGCTCTTAGATATGGTACACCAAAGTCATTCGGTAGTGGGACAAGTGTCTTTTCCGTGAAACTTGTTGTCGCGATCATAACCCCATAATCAGTTGATGCGATGCCGGCCACTGCCGCATGGCCACCACTCCGAATGGCAAATGAAGTATTGGACCGGGCAAGAATCTTAACACCAGTGGCAAGATCACCCGAAGTCAAGGGTGAGAAGACGCAATAGGGACTGAGCCATGCTATCTTTGAGAAAAAGGCTATATTCAGGTTTTTGTCAGCACTTATCTTATCTAAAAGTGAACTGGGCATTCATTGACAATTCTTGGAGCCATGATGTTGGTGGAGCATTTTTTTTAGTTCGACATACACTGTGTTTCTGTAGTGTAATTCACTGTTCCCGGATCATACACTTGACCTGGCAAAGCAGCTGCCAGTTGCACACATGAATTTGTAGAGGTATTTGATTTGGTAGGTGTCGAGGTACCGCAAGCTGTTGCAATCAGGCTTCCCCATAGGATAAGTTCGAATAACATGACTTCAAACAATGGTAAGGTTTCATTCAGTATGCATACTGCATGTTAGAAAGGGAAGATATCTACTTGAATGAAAGCAACCCCCTCAGGAAGCAAGGCTTTCTCACATCATAGCTCGGTATTGCGAAAGTTGGTTAACAATCAATGGGTACCCAGGTATGGTTACATCTATCCTCAATATTTACCGAGAACTGTCGAGATATTAGCTGGAGATCAGTCAGGGCGTTCGCTTATGCAGTCAGGGTCATCGCTTATGCAGTCAGGCTGTCATGTCAGATCACCCCGGATGTAAGCTGGATGCGGTCAGGCGGCATGAAATGATCATGGCATAATGACGTATCCCGAATGGACTCGGATCGAATACTTGTCCGCCTGTAACGGTCCGAAGCAACGGAATTGGTTGATCTGACAGCCTGGTAAAGCTTCGCCTTCCGATTCCATCATCAATGTCATCTTTTAGTCTAGAAAGATTTTGTTGAACCTTCCGTCTATCACGCAAATAGCCATCTTATTCAAAATTCTGGTCGGTATCAAGAGCACAAAGTCATATCTTTGTCATCTCAGCTGAAAATACAAACCACTTTCAGGTTGTTCCATGATTAGGATGAGGCTTTTGGCTGTAATCCTTCAGATACGCGGGCTGCCATGGCACGCAATCACAAAAAGTTGACATTAAGACTCATGTTAGAGCATTACTCCAAATTATCGTAGTGGCTGACATTGGCTTTCTCATACTTACGAGGATATATATTGTATTGATACAAACCTACGTCAGCAAAGAATTATCTATCTAGCCCAATCATACTGAAGGCGTATTTTGATACTGCTTGAGTCCGGCGGACTACAAGCCAAGCACTCCATACCTCAGAGGTGTATCAATTGTTGCCTGCTTGAGGGCGTCAAACGCTCTCAGGCATGTGTATTACAAAATTTCAACATGTTTTTAGTGGGATTCGGTGTCGACAATATGGTTACTACCACTAGCTAGTGAGAGACAACCTTGTAATTATCATTGGATCATCTATACTATAGTACACTTGGTATACTGAAAATAATACTCCTGACACTTTTCGAGATTATGCAATGACTCGAACTAAGGACAAAGAACTAAGAATCCTTCGAAAATCCTTCACAAACTTTCTTTGGCTAGGTCAATCAGTATTTCCACTATACCGTGTACTTGGAAAGAATCTGTGCCGTCTGTTCGTTTGTATCTTGTGAATCTTGGGATAGAGTTTGACAATTTAAAAGAGTCCAGCTTCCTGCTTGTTTCAGCATCAATTTCTGTATCTAAACGTGCTTGAATTTCTCGTAAGCCTGATATTCCAACTTGCAATCTTCATAATCTGAGGCAATCATGGTTCAATCAAGAATGTCCCGTTTATCCACACTTGTACTTTTGTCAATATCAACAATCGGGAGGGCAACCCTACCTGCTGCCCTTCCAGCATCCCAATATGGGACACTCCAATTCCAAAAAAATGCAAACGTCACGCGCGTCACTTTTGACCATCCTCCGATAAACCTCTGCGATAAATTCCTCATCTCGGACTTGTTTGACTTTCTCGAGTCCCTACAGCCATCTAATCGTACTACCCCTCCTCCCAAAGTCGTTGTATTCAACAGTGCCAACCCCGATTATTTCTTGGGTCATATCGACGTCACCTCCATTCAACAACCTCTCACAACCGAAAAGGAAACTTTTACCCTGCAGTACATCGCAGTTGCAAATCTATTCAACAGCATAACTTCCACAATATTCATCGCAGAGATGAACGGTCGGGCATTCGGGGCTGGGCAAGAGCTAACCGTTCAAATGGACATGCGTTTCGCAGGGCCCAATGCCCGTGCCGGTTCTTTTGAGAATGCTCTTGGACTTGTTGCCGGTGGTGGTGGCCAACTTTTCCTAGGAACACTCATGAACCGTGGTCTTGCACTTGAATATCTCCTTGGAGCCAAAACATTTGATGGTCCAACCGGCAAGGCTCTAGGTCTTTTCAACAACTATTACGATACTGCGGAGGAATTGCGCAGTGAAGTAGATTCGCTCACAGCCCGTATTGGGAAGTTCCCGGCCGCCGGTCTCAATGAAACGAAATCAGCGCTTAGTTTTCGCAATCCGACATTAGATCAACTGAATACCGATGTAATCGGATTCTATAATTTGGATCCATTAGCGGCGGAACAGGCGAATGTGGCCAAGTTCTTGGTTTTGAGTAAGAATCAAACAAATACGACTTTTGAGTTAGGGTTAACAGACTCGGCTTTGGGTTTAGATACGTAATCTGAGTGCAGATTCATCAAATTGAATGTGATAGGAATGAGGGATCTGGCCAATATTTATCCCTAGGTTGTATTGTTAGCTTCAAATAAATACCAAATATAGACCATAATTTTGTTAGCAGAACTGATGTTGACTGTACAATTAATAAACACGAATCGCTGATAATCCACCAATCATGCAACGACCTCCTATCTATTCAATCGGTTGAGTCACTGAGTGTCCTACCCATTATTACTCAATCATTTGAGATAGCTGGGTTGACAGTGTTCCATCTTTTCTCCAATCTTTCAAAAAGGTTCGATAGAATGGTATTTCTTGCCGTAAAAACCCTATTTCCTAGATGTTGCACTATTTTGATTACTCTTTGTGGTTAAATGTAGACTTTACGTGTGTAACGTTGTTACTATCTAAATGCTATCTGCCACACGGCACATATGCAACAGTGTGATTTAGGCAAAACTTCTGCGAGCAATGAGCCACCTTGCTAGATATTTGCATCACACGACACGGCTTGTTCTCCTTGTGATCCAATTCAGAATTATCTCTGCCAATTCAAACTTCCCTCAGATCCAAGACTTGTTATATTCAAGTTAATTGATCCTCAGCTACAAAGGGTTGATACCCATTGAAGCACCCTTCTGGATCGAGCTCTTTCTTCAAAGCACGCAATTTTTCCAGCCGCCAAGGTTCATATCCATAGAGAGCTTCGGGCGGATCTTTGGATCCGTGTCCATAATTCACATACTGGTATAAACGAGAAAAGCCCGACGTTTCGATCAAGGCATCCTGTTGTTCAGAGAGCCAGGTATTGAAGGTTTCGGCATTTTCTGGTGTTTTGGAAGCGATTTCCATCATTCTATACAATTTTTCAGCAATTATAAGATGTGAAATGTCAAGGATCAGAATATGAATCCTCGACATTTAAAAAGTGGTGACAGAAACGGGCAGTGAACTATCCAGGTTAAAACACTTACAGAAAATGATCTGCCCTGTGTCGCCACGGAAAAGCAGTTCTATCAGAATTATATTTTCTCACGCCTTGTTGCGCAAATGATTCAAACATAAAACTGACCATTGCTTGACCGTCATGTTTAGCATTCATATCATTCCATCCGTCCAGGAAAGAACGCATAGTAGCGATATCATACTTCTTAACGTTTGCAGCATAGAAATTCTTGATGGGAAAGCGAGCCCATCCCTCAGGGGTGCATAGAATGTTATTCAAACCATTGTAGGTTGCCCAAGGAAGAGCATCCCAGGTGGCGACTGTTTCGTCGCGCCACACCGGGGAGAGACTAGCAAAACGCTCAACGTAACTTTTAGCGTCTACTTCGGGACCAGACCACACGAGGTTCACGTTTATGGTAGACTATTACGATCAGTATTAAAAATAGTCATAGTATTGCTAAGACGTAGGATAAACCTCAAAGGGATAACGGTGGAAACAAAACTCACACCACCGGTCGGGCTATGGCCACGTTTACGGCCAATAACGAAGACAGCAAGCTCCTTAGGCATCGGATTGGAAACCTCATTCAAGGCCTCAAAAACTTCTTCGAGGGATTCGAGTTCGAACTCAAAATCTACCACATAGTGCTTTCCATCGTTATGCTGCGGATATACCTGGAAGGTAGCTTCGAGAGCAATGCCGAAGTTGTGACCAGCACCCCGAACAGCCCAAAATATATCAGTGTTCTCGCTCTCTGAGGCCTGAATAATAGTACCATTGGCAAGTAGAAGGCGAACTGAAACCATGTTATCATTGAGATAACCATACTTCCCTATCAGGATTAGTGAGTTATATGACCTCAAATGAAGAAATTAGCATCAATACCTTGTAGTCGACCGATGCCTGCGCCAAGAGATATTCCCATGAGTCCTGTGCATGGACACGATCCAACAGCTATACGATGTATTAATATGAGAACAAATATATCAGAAGGGTATAACTCACTGACTTCCATGCCACGCGCGTAGGTAGCATTTGCCATTTGTCCTGTTTGTACTCCACCACCAGCTGTGATCTGCTGCTTTTCGGAATCAAATGTGATGCTGTTTAGTCCTCGCAAATCGATAACGATGCCATTTTTGACTCTTCGTAGAGATGTAGTGAGAGAGTGACCCCCAACTCGGGCAGCGAAGGGTATGCCCCTCAATCTAGCATAATTAACCTGTAAGAGCGTGAGCAAAATATGGCACAATTCTTCAGAATTTCTCACCGTTTCTACCACATCTGCCTCTTCGAAAACTTTGACCGCAGCAATATACGTAGGCCGTTGGTAATTTGAATATCGTACATTCGCGTGCACAAAATCTTCGTCTGAGTCTATCAAAACTACGGCGGTCGGAGACAGTCTGTTTTTGAGCTCTGTTTGGATAGATTTCTTCAGATAAACAAGATCTAGAGCTTCGTCTCCTATGTTTGTCCAGATTAAAGGAGATTGAACTCCATCATTGTGGAGAGGAATGCTGGCAGTCACATTCAAATTCTTCTCCTCGTGTGCAATACACCCCGCACTGAACCATAAAATAAATAAAGAAAATTTGAGTATTAAAAAGCGTGTATAGATCATCTTGCTCGTGAAAAGCCGTCAAATCCTTACTAAGGTTTATTAGACGAATTGATAGCAAAATGAAGAGTGCTGGAGGAGATCAGAAGAAGAGAACAGAATATTGAAATGAGACCATGCCATGAAGTTCCTCACATACCTTCCTCACGATAACTGTACATGCCGTCATTATTTTTCTTGTTTCGGACAAAAGGACATTGCGTCCATGAGAGATTCTTACTTGCAGACCTTCCCTGCCGTGTAGGATTTTCTGACATGTATGCAGTCAGACTCTCCCCCCAAAAATTGTTTCTGGACATCTGTGGACGAGAGTGAATCATTTCAGTACAATTGCCTCCACGACATTACATTCGATAAAGAAAACCCCCTCATTCTAAGTGTGGTATAAACAGTTTGCTATTTTCATATTATGTAAAGATGGAGATAAAAGCTTCGGATATCATTGGTGCTGCGATCTTACGAGGAAAATCTAGGTATAGTTTAGCACACTTGAATCACTTTTGAATACAGTTCTGAAGCTCTCTCTCCGACCATTGGTCAAGATGTTAAACAAAATTCAATCAACTATAATGATCAATTGTGTTGCATTGCGTTCACGAACCATCGGCTAATTCGAACTTCTTATCACAGCAAGGGGCTGATTCCTTAATGGCAGCAGCACTGGCGACTATCTGCATGCAGTCACCCCTTCATTGAAGCTTTGAAGATCATCATGATAGTGAGCCGCTGCCTTAGACCGAAGATTACATGTATCGTAAAGAAGATGATCAGTAGTAACATCATCAAGTTGTAAACAAGAGTTGCGATACTCTCCGTGCGAAACTTCTGTTATTAAAACAAAAAAATACTCCCTCGCAACAGTGAGACTTCACTAGAATTTCATAAATTTCTCGTGTGAAAATCTAACTGAACAAATTCTCCGTTTCAACACTACAACGCAGAAAAACATATTCAAGATGGGATCCTTGCCACTCGATTTTAACCTCTCACCTGAGGCGTGTGAACCGATAGCTATCATTGGAATGAGTACTATACACCATCCCCAATGCTCAAGCTTTGCTAACCCCGTGAAGGTTGTCGATGGCCCGGCGATTCTGAGTCTCCATCCGAGCTTTGGGATTTCTTACAAGCCAAAAGAACCGCATACAGTGCTTTTCCCGAAGATAGAATCAAGACCAAGTCCTTCTACCATGCGAATGGTAACCGCCCAGGATCTTTCTACACAGAGGGAGGCGCATTCCTCAAATCTGATGTCCGCAACTTTGATCATACATTCTTTGGAATACATCCCAGGGAGGTGATGAGTATGGATCCTGCGCAAAGAAAATTTATGGAAGTTGTCTACGAAGCCTTCGAGTCTGGAGGAGTTCCAATGCATAAATTGGCCGGTTCGAAAACCGGCTGTTTTGTCGGAAACTTCAATTACGATCACCAGCTCATGCAATATCGTGACCCCGAGTACCCGCAGCCATATTCAGTGACTGGTGGCGGGATTACGGTTTTGAGTAACCGCGTCAACTATATTTTTGATCTGAAGGGGCCGAGCATGACACTCGACACAGCTTGTTCTAGCTCAATGTATGCTTTACATTTAGCTTGTTCTTCCATTCAAACGGGAGAGTGCACTGCTGCTGTTGTCGGGGGATCAAACTTAATCCTGACCCCAGAATGCCAACTGTTTTCTTCAGTACTTGGAGCTGTCTCACCAACATCCATTTGCCATACATTTGATGTTGCAGGTAAAGCTCCCAGTTACTCGTCATACCATTCACTCAACATGTAACTAACTTTTCTTAGCCGACGGATATGCCCGCGCTGATGGAATTGGTGCTTTATATATCAAAGGTCTGGCTCAGGCAGTGAAGGACGGGGATCCAATTCGAGCTGTTATTCGTGGCACAGCTATCAACGCGTGAGAAATCTTCACTCCTTCACAACCATACGTGTAGAGCTAAAAAGTAACATAGAAATGGGAGAACTGGTGGAATTACACATCCAAGTCCCGATGGCCAAGAAGCAGTGATTCGTAGAGCATATGAACGTGCCGGTGGTTTGGACCCCGCACTTACCGGGTATATATACTTCCCATATCTACATAGTCTTTTAATTACATCAACTCATCGCCTGATAGATATTTCGAATGCCACGGTACTGGAACTGCAGTTGGTGATCCATTGGAGATCTCAGCAATCGGCCGCGTGTTTGCGAAGTCAAAATCAAAAGATTCCCCTCTTTTGATAGGATCTGTATGTCTCCACAGATACTCTTCAGGTATATGTGACTAAAATACTGACGCCTTCAGATAAAATCAAATATGGGCCATAGTGAGCCATCGAGTGGTATCGCAGGTATCATGAAAGCTGTAATCGCGATAGAACATGGAGTTATTCCACCAACCGTGGGCCTGAAGACTCTCAATCCCAACAGCAAGTAACTGCGAATCCACTTTTTGGCATCAAAATAACGTCTGAATAGTTGATTTGAAGGATGGTAGGCTTAAAATTGTGACGGAAAGTACACCATGGCCCGATTTACCTGTTCGAAGAGCGAGTATCAATTCCTTTGGATATGGAGGAGCAAATGCTCACGCGAGTATGTATAGATCAAGGATTCCGATTTCTACCTAAATGCATTGTAATTTAATGACAAAACAGTTATTGAGTCCGTCGATTCTGTACTTCCCTGGTACCGAGAATCACGACAGATTCATGCGAACAAGGTTGACTCCCAAGTACACCGAAACGGGGTTAAAAATGGCGACGAAAAGTTGACTCACATGCATCGAAACAAGTTTCTTCTTCCGTTCTCAGCCCATGACGAGAGAACTCTCGTAGCAAATGTTTCTGCTCTCAACAATAACATCTCAGATTGGAATCTGAATGACATAGCATACACGCTCAGTGAGCGACGTTCGCTATTCTCTCATCGCACCTTTCAGATCGCTAGTTCTGGTACCGACCATCAAACTGCGGAAGTTGCACACACACCCAAGAAGATTTCTTCAACCCCTCCAACTCTTGGTTTCGTCTTCACAGGTAGTTATTCATACTGAAAAATCGAGAATAGTCTAACATTATCCAGGTCAAGGTGCGCAGTGGCCCGAAATGGGCGTAACTTTGATGCACGAGTTCCCTATTTACCAAAACACCATCCGAATTTTAGATGCGTATCTGGACGAGTTACAGGACGGTAGAAGTTGGACCATTGAGGGTATTTCTGGAACACTTCGTAAAACTGACAGCTGCTAATTGTTACAGATGCTCTTCGACAACCAAAAGATAAATCCCAGATACATGATGCAGAGCTATCTCAACCTCTTGTCACTGCCACTCAGATAGCTTTGGTTAACCTTCTAGCTGACTGGGGTATTCGGCCGTCGGCCGTTGTTGGTCACTCTTCTGGTATACAGCTTACATCCCAATTATTTGCTTGACTGCTGATTAATTACAGGTGAAATTGCTGCTAGCTATGCAGCGGGTTTGGTCACACAGAGGAATGCAATTATTGCGGCATATCTCCGTGGTATAATTGTGGCTAAAAATAAGGAAGACGGGCTGATGATGGCGGTGGGACTTGGAGCTGCCGAAGTCCGCGCATACTTTGGCCAGAATGAGGGCAAAGTTATCGTTGCATGCCACAACTCTCCAGAAAGTGTTACACTTAGTGGCGACAAAACTGCGCTACTTTCTGTCAAAGAAGCCCTCGATGGGGATAAGAAGTTTGCAAGACTACTCTCAACCGGTGGTAATGCGTACCACTCCCACCATATGAAGCCTCTTGGTATGATTGTTCTGTTCTTCTCTCCACTCTCATAAAGGGTTGGGCGGATTTGACCCCGCCTGGATTTCATTGCAATTTCAAACTAATACCTTTCTTCTTCGCTAATCTTTGACTTTATTCACTTTCACAGGCCCAGAATACGAAACCAGTATTGAAAAGTACGAAGAACCGAGCTACCCGAAAGTTATCAAAGCTCAGCCCTCGAAAGAACCAGCTCCAAAGCCTGCAGCCTTCTTCTCCAGTGTGTACGGTCGTGCACTAGACGAAGGTACCAACATAGATGGTTCATACTGGAGAAAAAACATGGAGTCGCCAGTGTTGTTCGCCGAAGCTGTTGCAGCTTTAGTCACATCGGTGCCAGTTGATATTCTCGTTGAAATAGGGCCACACAGTGCACTTCAAGGCCCGCTCCGACAGATTTCAAAGGATCATTCTGGCAGATTTCCGGAATACCTGACGGCTATTGTACGGAACAACGATAATGCATATGATATTCTTGCCTTGGCTGGAACTCTGTTTACAAAAGGACATAGGGTGAACTTAACGCGTGTCAACGAGAGTAAGTGTCTGGTTGATGATTGTGGGCAGGCTTGTAAGATAATTACCGACCTCCCACACTACCAATGGCAGTATTCGGATGTGCTACTCCTTGAGAATCGTTACACACGGGAGTGGCGCCAAAGGCAACATCCGCGACACGATATTCTGGGAAGCCGAATCCCGGGAGGTGTGAAAGACGCACCCACATGGAGAAATATCCTGAGAAATAAAGACCTTCCATGGCTAACGGATCATCGAGTAAGTCCACTACTGCCCTTGAAAATCTTGAACTTGGATTGACAAAATATCGTAAGGTTGGCCAAGAGATAGTTTTCCCATCCACAGGCTACCTTGCGATGGCTATCGAAGCAGCAACCCAGGCCGTAGAAGTCAATGGTGGTTTTGAAGAAGAAATATCATCCTACGAAATTCAAGATGTCAGTTTGCAAAAGGCATTGGTGATCCCCGAAGAGGACGGAGGTATCGAGATCCTTTTCACATTGCGAAAGGCTAGCTTGAATACCAACAGTGATTACGAGTCAAGGTTTGAATTTCTTCTTACTTCGGTAGATAGTGTGAATGGAGAAGACAACTTTGTCGAACATTGTCGGGGTACTGTTCATGTCAATTTCAAACCTGATGGTAAGTTTTCCGTTTGATTGACTCGGTGATTGATCCATTTGTATCCCAGAAGACTGAGAAAACACTAGTTCCCACAGCGAGTTCATTGTTGCAGGAGATAGATAGTCTAAGACGAGATTTAAAGGACATACCAAGCCTCCCTTGGTATGAAAAATTTGCCTCCGTCGGATTGATTTATGGTCCAACGTTTCAGGGTCTTTCTTCCATAAAAGGGGTAGATCAAAAGAAACTCGCCGAGGCGAAGATCCGGTTGAAGCCGACAGCAAAACTAATCGCGGGAGAGTCTCGTTATGTAATCCATCCTGCAGCTTTCGATGCAGCAATGCAACTCTCTATTGTAGCTTCACATTCAAGCACCGCTACCAAATTTAAGAAAGTGGTTATGCCTGTCAGCATCGGCAGTGTCAAAATTTGGCCAAATGTAGCCAAGTCCACAAAAGCCTCGGCACATTGCATCGCCAGAGGTGCATTGAAAGGGGTACGAGGGTTGGTGGCAGATTTGATACTGCTTGGCGACACACAAAGCAAGATCCTTGAAGCCAAAGATATCCTCCTCATTGCATCAGACCAGAGCTCTATGATATCTAGCAAAAAGGACAGTCCTTATCTGCGATTAACTTGGAAGCCACTATTCGAAGAGCTTGATGATGATCTTGTATCGAGGCTTTTCCCACCCATCACATTAGATGACAGTGCAGTCCTGCCTTCTCTAAATCTTTTAGCACTGTATCAACTCATACAGTTTTGGGAAACACACCAGGAGATATTCGTCAAAGGATCAGAGGTTCCGCATCTACAACGCATGCTCGAATGGACGGTTGAGCAATTAGATCGTATGCGCAATGATCCTCTGTCGCCTGCAAACCAGATCTCCAACCTCACAAATGAACAGCGGGCAGAGAAAATCGAGAAAATCGCAGCAGACCTAAAACCAAAATCATCTGAATGTCGGCTCATGTGTCATCTCTACAACAATCTTTCAGACATATACGCAGGCCGAAAGACTGGAATTCAGGTCGCATTGCAAGACAACTTGCTCATAGACAACTACGAGAGCGGCCAAGTGTACAAAGAAGGGAATAAGCGATTGGCTTCTATGGCCGCACTCTATGCCCATCAACAACCTAACTTGAAGATTTTGGAAGTTGGAGCAGGCACCGGTAGTGCTACGCGAGAGATTCTTCCTGCGCTGAAAGGCAACACAGTATGGCGACAGTATGCAGAATACCGATTTACAGATACGACAACTTCCTTTCTAGCTGGTGCAGAAGATACTTTCAAAGACTTTGCTGGAATGACGTTCGGCGCCTTTGATATGGAGAGGCCCGCGAATGAGCAGGGATATCAGCCGGAGTGGGATCTGATCGTTGCATCGAATGTTATCCATGCAACCTCAAACATCAAAAGAACTCTCGAAAACATTCGCAGCGCATTGAAGCCAGGGGGAAAGATTATTCTGCTTGAGTTAACACGATCGAATTTGAGTGCCGGTTTGGTCCTTGGAACCTTTTCGGATTTCTGGAAGGGTGATCTTGATGCAGAGTTTCCGCGACGCAACGGACCATTCCTAAGCAAGACTATGTGGCGTGCAGTTTTACCAGAAGCGGGATTCAAGGGACTTGATTTCCATTTGGATGATTACGCAGGTGATCATATTTCTGCAACAGTTATCTGTGCAACTGCTACCCAGCCGTCTCTTGCACCAAATCCAGATTTGTCATCGTCGCAATCAGGGATAACATTGGTATGTTTCTCAATCACTTTGAGTGTGTACATCTATGTCAGGATATTTGCTAATTCCACTATAAGGTTTATCGCGGCACTCCATCTGCCTACACTGTTGCCCTCAAAGCACGCATTGAACAGAAAGGCATTCCCGCAGAACTCTTAGAATTGTCGGAAAGCAAACGACTTCAATACAAGCGGCTATTATTCGTTGTTGAGCTCGAAAGGCCTTTGTTCCTGGAAATCAATTGTTCTGAATGGACAGGTCTTCAAAACTATTTCAAACAGGCTACTTCCATACTATGGGTGACAAACGGAAATCTTCTAGAAGGCAAAAATCCTGAATTTGCAATGATTTCCGGACTTGCCCGTGGACTCAAGGTTGAAGATGCCAGTCTTAATTTAGTCATGCTTGATGTTGATCATGCACTCGATCCAACCGAGAGCAAAGACCTTGACTTGCTCCTGAGCCATGAGGACAAAATATCGAACAAGACAGGCTTACACAGGGACGTAGAGTTTAGGCAAAAGAACGGCATTGTTTACATCAGTCGTGTAGTTCCGGATGAAGCTTTGAACGAAGAATCAAAGGCCAAAGGAAGCCAGCAAGCTTCCACACAAGAGGTTCAGCTTGCAGATATGAGATCCACCCCTCTGAAGTTGGCCATTGACAAACCTGGCGTCTTGAGCACAATCCACTTTCAAGAAGACCCAGACTTCACAGAGTCTCTTGCCGATGATTGCGTTGAGATAGAAGTCGCTTATGCTGGCATCAACAACAAAGATATAGCTGTTGTCACAGGCCGGCATCACTCCAATACTTTTAGTGACGAATGTGCCGGTGTTATCACCAAGGTTGGGGCTGCTGTAAAAGATCTGAAGTCTGGAGATCGAGTCTATTGTCAATCGTTTGCGAAGTTTGGGAACTTTGTTAGAGACAAAGCTTGCTTCTGTAAAAAGCTCCAACCCGAAGATACATTCGAAAGTGCATCGACTTTGCCTATCGCGTTCTGCACTGCTATATACGGGCTCATCGATCTCGGAAGATTGCGATCGGGCGAATCTGTACTGATTCAATCAGCAACCGGAGCAGTTGGCCTGGCAGCTATCCAAATCGCCAGATTGTGTGGAGCTGAGATTTATGCCACTGTCGGAACAAAGGAGAAGAAAGAACAGCTCCTTAAAATGGGCTACGAGATCACAGAAGATCACATCTTCTGGTCGCGCGATGCCGATTCAGCGCAAAGTCTCTGGGATTATACCAAAGGGAGAGGAATAGATGTGATATTATGTAGTGCTCGGGGCGAGATGATGCATGATTATTGGCGTTGTATAGCACCTATGGGACGATTTGTTGAGATTGGGCGAACGGAGGTTCTAGAAAAGGGGAAACTCAATTTGGATGTCTTTCAACGAACTGCTACATTCGCTTCTTTCGATCTGGAGGTGATGAGTAACTTGAGGCCAAAGGTCATTGGCGAGTAAGTATACCCTTATACCATTCAAAAGGGGGTAACTTGATGAGGCTAATTTTTTTTAAGCCTAATGACTAGTTTAGACCATTTCAAGCGTGTTGGCCTGATTCGACCTCTACCATACACAGCGTACCATGTCTCAGAAATTGACAAAGCTCTCATGACTTTTGGCAAAGGTGCCCATATTGGGAAGATTGTTGTCGGGTACGAACAGAAGAGTAGCATTGGACTCAAGGTAATACTCCCATGCGGCGATGAATAGAAATGGCATCTAGTGCTAACACATCACAAGGTACGATTTAGTCCTTTCAAATCGAAATTTGATCCAAATGCAGCTTATCTGTTAGTTGGCTGTCTGGGGGGTCTGGGACGTTCGTTCAGCAGATGGGCTGTCAACCGAGGTGCTCGAAACCTGATTTATCTCTCTCGCAGTGGAAACTCAAACAAGAACACGGAAACTTTTCTCAGCCAGCTTCGACTTCAAGGCGTCAATACTCAAATCGTCCAGGGTGATGTTGCATCGTTAGCGGATGTCAAATCGGCAGTCAGCAGTACTGATCTACCAATCAAGGGTGTCATACAAGGAGCTTTAACACTTCATGTAAGCCTTGACTATCTTCACTGCTATGCGTGCTAAATCCGATTGCTAATATTTTCCACAGGATGGACTTTTCAGTTCCATGACCCTTGATCAATTCGAGTCCACAGTACGCCCTCGAGTAATTGGCACACTAAATCTTCATGAGGCCCTGAAAGATTCACCGTTGGACTTCTTTCAGATGTGGAGTTCATGGACAGTGATGTTTGGCACAGCAACACAGAGCAACTACCTCTCTTCCAATGCTTTCATGGATGCATTTGCCCGTTACAGACAAAGCCTGGGATTGCCTGCTACTTCCTTGTCGCTTAGCCAAGTTCTTGGGATCGGAATCGTCAGTTATATGCCCGAGTAAGTAGATATGAAAAAGTCAACCTTATTTCCATCTCTAACGACGTGCACGATTAGATACCAGCAAGCTATGATACGTAACGGCTTTTATGGTAACGACGAGGATGAATTCTTGCAATATTGCGATGCTGGAATTGGTCCTGCTTCGCAAACAACAGCGTACGAATTTGATCCCCTAGCTCAAGGACATCTTCTTGTGGGAATTGAACCTGCAGGGCTACAAGAAATCAATGAAAAGTATCCCATCGATGACATGCCTTGGTCACTTGATCCACGTTTTCGCAACTTGGTCCAAGCTACGCAGATGCTTTCGAGTGTTACGACATTGGGCAAGGAGACTGGAGATCAATCGGAAGGTTTGAGTATCGTTGAACGCATCCGACACAAGATTTCGAGGCTTCTATACGTGGATCTCGATGAAGTCGACACTGAGACACCAATCAATAAATATGGAATCGATAGTATGATAGCGGCTGAGATTCGAAATTGGCTTTTCACGAAGTTTGGCAAAGATGTTTCTCTCTTAACGATGCTTGGAGCAACGACAACAGTGACAACGCTGGCAGAAGTTGTCTCCAAACCATAGAAGTATTAGAGATGGATCAAGAGGATGTTGTGAATATAAATAGGATTGGGTTAATTTTATGTGGAACAATGTGAGACTAAAATGTGAAATGTGAGTTGAATAAATACCTACGTATACGTACCTAGTACATACAAGAAGAGATTCGAAAGCAAACCAAGCCAATCCAATCAATCTCTGATGTACTGATGGTCATGTGATATGCAGACTCGAACCTCGGCCTCTTGAGTGCCTCTTCAATAAGGCAACAATCAACTTTTAGCAGGTGAATGCCTGATTCTCAAAAAACTTTAATTGACTTTCCCAGGTTCATCATTAATCTTGTCTTGTCTTCTTGTCGTCTCGGTTCCTTTAAGCTTGCTTCTTCTATTCTATTTCCTTACCACCCAAATCTACTTAATAATTTATCTTCTTCCTGGACCTCTCCATCTCACTTACAATATCAGGATTGATATTTTCACCTACTTGAACTCATACTAGATATCATAATTGATATCGGTCAACTCTTGAGTAGTGAAGAAAATCTTATTTGATTGGCCTTCCTCGTCATCTTTCTCAATTAACAAAATGTCTCGTGGTGGTACAACACTCTATGTCACCGTATGCGCTCCACCTCCACAACCTTCGCACACCAACTTATATATTTATATTAAAGCTTCAAAGCGTATAGTAACTAACATCTTTCATCTAGGGCTTCGGAGCTGGAATCCGTGCTCGCGATCTTGCCTACGAATTCGAACGGTATGTCAGCTAAAAATCGATATCTCGATGATTGTCCTTGATCGCGATAATCCATTTCCCCATCATCGTCCATCCTCGTCCCTTACTCCGTCGAGACTTCGCTGTCAATTTTGTCGCATACATTATCCCCTCTTCCCAAATCCTCCACGTTCGATCGAGCGGTCGCACAACGATACGAACAGTTTATATTCCCACATTTGTCTCGCGAGAAAAGTTCGAATTGCGGCGGATCGATTACTATTTATTATACAAATCTTATACATCTCTTACTTTCATCCATATATCTATCCAATATATTCCCTATTCGATGATACATTGAGTCTAACGATATCTTCATAGCTATGGCCGTTTGGTCCGCTGTGATATCCCAGCTCCTCGAACTGCAGCATCTCGTCTGTGAGTATGCCCAATATCTTATTGGTAACCACTCTAATATCGTTGACACCTGAAGTAGGTTTGCCTTCGTTGAGTATGAGTCCCGTCGTGATGCCGATGATGCCTACCATGAAATGCACAACAAGCGTATTGGTCGCGATGACTTGTTGAAGATTGAAGTAAGTCTTCATGACATCACCAGATATGGCGATTTCTAATTCATAAATTAGTGGGCCCGCACACCTCCTTCGGCTTCTTGGCGATTCGATACTGGTGAAGAACGCGCAGCCCGTCGTGATGGAGGTAGAGATAGCGGCAGAGAGCGTGGTGGAGGTAGCCGCCGTTCTCCTCGTCATCGTTCAACCTCTCCCCGACGTGGCCGTGGCGATTATTCTCCCCGTAAGGATGACCGAGACCGCCGGGACCGGGACTACGACAGAAGAGATCGCGACCGAGCCGATCGCTCACGTAGCCCAGACGATAGGTAAGCATTCTTGAAGAAATTTGAGTTGGACATAATCTTACCCGCCATGTATAGGGATCGCGAAGTTAAGGAAGAACGTGATGATGTCCGTGAACCCGGAGCCAATGGAGATGACAGGAAAGGTGAATCCACATCATTCAAACTACCATTTCGACCCAATCTCTAACTCATCTGATAACCATCAGTTACCATGGATTCTCCTCCACCAGCGCATGATGAACTGGACACCGCCGAGTAAACAGGTCCTTCCTAGGTTGAGGCTTTTACACGGCAGGAAAAAGTTTATTGTGTCTTTTGGCTGCTGATATTTCCTTCTTTGCCTGAATTTACCATTGTGTTTCTAGATTCGATTCCCCGAGACCTCTACGACTCGAGCCAGGATTTGGACTGGCAGCATAATCTCAACTTCCTTTTAGGTCAGCAGCAGCATACAAATGTGGTCATAAGTTATCATGGGTAGTTACTAGTATTAAAAATTCCAAATTGAGCACATAATTAACACTATATTTGATTCCGTTTGTGTGTAAAAGAGAGTGATGATGTATGGCCTCACTTAATAACTGTTAATGTGTTTTTTCGCAACAATATTTCGTCTAGTTGTAGAAGAATTCTATTCTATAATCCATCTATCCAGCCACCCACCATCTACTTCGTGTCAAAGAAGATATATCTTCCCCAACCAAAATGATATTTCTTTCAAACAAATACATACATCACAATGACGTAACATAACATAACATGACATGATATAACTCCCGAAAATGCCTGCGCCCGTCCCATCTCATCCCATCCGTTCCGTAATGCATACATACACCACCATGTGACTGACGCCTGGTTCTTGAGTGTTTTTCCCTTTTTTCTTCTTTTCTTGCTCTGGCTCTATGCCCTTCCTCAGCCCTTTCTTCTTGGTGTTTTCGTTTTCTGTATTTTTCTTCGATTTTTCCAGTTTTCGAGTTTCTCCTTCTTCGAATTTCCCCTTCTGAGCTTTCTGAGAGTCTGTCTGTCTAATATGAGTCTGAGAGAGGAGAAGAGAAGAGAAGAGTCTCGAGTGCTGGGTTTGAGGGTTGTGTGGGTGGACGGATGGATGTTTGAATTGCTTTGCATTTCGATGAGATGTGATATATTCAAACAGAATCTCCTTCTCCTTCTCCATTTCCATCTTTCTTCTTTCTTCATTCCGCAGTAGGAGAGAGGGTTATTTTGCTTCATTTCTATCTTCATCTTCATTTTCATATCTTCATATTTTCATGTTTTTCATATTTTCCTCTTACTCTTATACGAAGTACTACTCTCCCTATCCCTTTCCCTCTCCCTCGGATCATTCGAGTTATTCAAGCGAGCCACGCTTCGGTGCCGTGAGAGAAGTTGTCCGATGAGGAAATGCGATACGTCTTCGTCGGCCCTGTTTATGTGAGTTAATTATATGAGTTTTTCTGTTTGCGCTTTGTGCGTCATGTATTTAGAGATATGAGGAGATGGAAAACATACCAGTATGAGAGATGGCTGGCGATGGTGTTGATTGGGTTGAAATCTAGCACGCTCCTGTTGCAATACACATGGATTAGTATTTTGATTCGATTTCATTTACCTCTCTGAAACCCCCCAAAAAACATCAGATGGAGGGAAGCAGAATATCAGGACAAACAACAGAAAAGAAAGAACATACTCTTGAATACTAAAATCCACGCGTCCATTATTATTCAACGCTCTCACTTTCGCCTCTTCTCTTTTCAACTTCCTCGCTTTCTCTTCCAATTCCGCCCTATCAGTTTCAGGCATATCATGCTTCCTTCGCTTTTGAAACCCAGCATACAACGTCTCAATCTCATCATCAATCAACGTAGGCGCGGTACCCATACCATCTCTATCCGCGGCCGCCGTATCCTCCGCAAGTTGTCTCATCTTCTCACTAGTATTTTCTCTCTGTAGCGAAGGATGGTCTGGGACAACTCCTCCTGCGATATTGGTTCCCGCGCCCGCGGATTGACCTTTGATGCTTGATGAATTCGATGCTTGCATCCTTTCGACATCTTCGCCTGTGAGACCGAGACTGCGATTTAGGAGACTACTTGCAATGCCGGAGCTGAGACTAGACCATAGTCCACTAACACTTTGTCCTACTTTTGCTCCAATGCCAGTGATTCCTTGGTTCATGTTTGCACCGAATATACCCTTCTTGGTATAAGGTAGTAGTTGAGGTTTCATAGATGACATTGCAGGAGCAATAAGAGGCTCAAGCCTATAACTGATTGGGTCTGTTGGGTGGAATATATTGTATAACCGAACGCATTTAGGACTTGAAATCGAGTATGGCAATCCTGTAGTACTGGAAATATGTTCTCCAGATGGAAAGCCCGCACCTGAGCTGGCTGCAAGAAATGGATCTTGCATAGAGTCTATATCCATTGGACTCTCGGATGGTAATGATTCTACGCGATTTCTAGCAGCAATAGTTCTTCCTTTCAACATCTGAAATAATCCTATTGGGCTTCCCAGACAATAGAAATCCTCGACATCAAATTCAAATTCAAGACTCTTACTATGTGACGATGTCGATGGGGCAGACCGATTCTTGTAGTGCGAAGAGCCTGCATTACGTTTCCTCGTTTCTCTCTGACGACAGAGAATATCGAATAAGATTGCCGATCCTAAAGAGTGTCCTATCAAACTGACCTTTCCCGAGAACTCTGGATTTCGTTCCCGAAAGAGATTATAAATTCGATTTGCCTCGGTAAGAACAATATTGCTAATATGTTCTCTGTAAGCACTCTGGTACAGCAAAATATCAAGAGCAAGATCAGTGATGAGAGAGCGAACAAATGGTACACCCTCCACAGTGATATCATCAAGACTTGGATATTCTTCCTCCTCGCCAAATGCGTCACCAAGATCATGCTCTTTACGATTCTGCCTGACACCTTTGCGAGGAAAGTCAAGCAGATGACGCCAGCAGATAGGAAGAACTTGAACACGACAATTTTTAGGGAGTTTATCAATCTCCGCATTTAGAGCCTGCAAATCGGCAGAATTTTCATACACGTTTTTGATCGTTTGCCGAAGAACGTTTACGTCATGGACGAAATTAACACTTTCGGTTCTGTTGAAAATTAGCATATCATTTGACAATTGCTCAACAAACCAACAAAAGATATGTACGAAATTGAGCGCGGACAAATAAGATCGATATGCAACTTCTCCCAATGATTTAATTGGTTCAAATCATTAAATCATCTTCTGAAGCCTGCTTCCGTTCAGGATCAACAGTAAAGTCTAGCAACTGTTTGTTGTAGGCTATTGTAGATATATTCCAAGCTCTACAAACAGTATACAAAATGGCTCTAGAATTGGATATAGCAACAGCGTAGGACCATGAAAAACAGCCAATCTAGTGAAAAAAAAAAGCAGATGAAACATAGAAAATAATTTGAATACATACCTCATACCTAAGCGTTGACCAATACCATGCGTCACTAGAATTAAATGCTCAATATCACGCCCTTGATTCTCATCATCTCGATCATTATAATCATTCTGCATCTCCTTCTCATCACGTTTCCTCACAGCTTCAGCTTCTGCATCCGCATCTATAGAGTTTAGCTTATTGTACGCTGCTTCCCGAAGCTCAGTACTATTGTCTTCTGGCGAAGCATTAGAGTTACTTGTGCTAGGAGGTGCAGACCGCCGTTTGAGTAATTTTTGCTGACGATCGTCAAGCTGGAGATACTCTGGAGTAGTCGAAGCAGCAGCGGCGGCGCTAGTAGGAGTTTTCGGTGTCTTATCTTTGTCGGCAGATGTCGTGTCTTTTGTTTTACCTGGTTCCGAATATCCACGAACAACTTTTATACCTCCTAGGTAGCCACCGCCTGCAAACCTTTGATACACGGTGCTACTAACCCGAGACATGATGTTATCAGTTGATATCCAGGCTACATTTTCATCTTGATAGGTAACAACAGAATTCATGTATGTGCCAAACAAGCGATGGGTCTGAGGTTGGTGGGGTGGCGGCGAATCCTTTGGTATACTACCATCATCAGAAGCCTGCTGTGGCGATTTCAAATTCTCTGCCGAGCCTTTTGGAGTCACAGAGGGAGAGCCATTACGGTTTCTACTCCCAAAAGCACCACTGCGGGCCAATGATCTGGGTTCTTCCCCTGGTTTTATAGATAATGGCCTAGCAGTACTTTTCTCCGGAGGTTTAGGATAACGAAATGGTTTTACTTTCAGATATCCTTCCTCAAGTTGCGTGGCCAGATTCTCCTCACAGGGTTTGAGAACTGCACCCTCTTGGTAGAACCAACTACCTCTGCGAACATCAAATATCGCACCAAGCCAATATACCGGCGCAAGTTCTCTCTTTTCAATATCGACATCGAATAGGAAATCCTCATGTACTGGAACCTTTATACTTTTATCAGCCTCCTCATTATTCCCAGCTTCATTGATGCTCGTATTTCCTTTCTCGCCCGCACTTCCCGAGGTTTGTTCCAAATTACCACTTTGAGCTCTCGATCGCGGATCTCTTCCATTATCATAGTCCTCGACAAGCTTTTGATACGCAGCTTCTATTGCGCGAGAATCGTGTTCGGAAAATGTGACGAATTTCTTGGGAGGAGCTGCAGGTTTAGTTTCTTCTTGATTGGCCTTGAGAATCTTGGGTTTTCTTTTGGGGATCTATATTTTGTAAGCTTGGAAACCCAATATTATTCTAGATACGAATACCTACATCAACAGCATGGTACCATCTAGGATTCAGCGGAGGACAATCTTGAGGGTAATTCTTAGTGCTCCATCCATGCCAATGGTTTGTGCTGTGATCCCCGCCATGTTGATTTTTTAATCCTGAACCTTCTCCGGAGAATGTGGGTGTTGTTGCTTTAGGAGTAGTTGCTCGCGAACCTCCCCATGGTGAGATTGATTCAACCGCTGCAGACAAATATGATCTCTCTAGCGGTTTTGGCTTGTTCCCAGGCGCAGACTCCATTTTCTTGTCATTGGCTCGCCGAAGGGCGTCAATTACGCCTGTAGATTTAATCCAGTTGAGCGCAGAGTATGATATTCGAAGTTGGTGGTTTTTAGGAAGGTGTTTGGGTATTATTCTAACTTGATGAAAGAGAACGTTCATGTAGTAAGCCAATATTCGTTTCAATTATTTGAAACGCTGATATGGTAGGTACTCTGTATTATGCGGTAATTGCCGGTCCGAAGATATTAAATAGAAATGGGGTATTTGTACATTATGTATGTTATTATTGACATCGCTCGGACCTTAAGTAGTATAGATTTCTATGTTATGAACTGTCCTTTCGATATCCCGTGGGTCAATTGATTATTGTTAATATAGCATTGTTATCGCTGGTAGTGAAGCGATACATGAAATAGCATAATAATAAGTAAAGATTGGGGATAAGAATACAAATTTGGCATTATGACGATAGTTTTCGGCTTGTCCCGTTAATATGTTCAGGCTTTATTTGAACTTCATACCCCACTACCACTACTTGATCAACATCGAACAGTTGACGAGATGTAGATGAACGATGATGAAAGATTAAATCCTGGAATGCACCGATTTTTCTCAATCTCATATAACAGAAGTATAAGTCGATCACAAAGGTAAATCTCAGATTGCCCTGTGAGAGGGGCAAAACCCAGTAGGCGGAAAGGAACTAGCCCTGCTTATAACGCTGCTTATAACGCTGCAAGGTTCACTCTCTACCACTTTGTCCTCCAACCCCACCCCTTTACTTTGATCCTGACCCATATAAAACATAGTAGGGCAGCCACATAGCTAAGTCCGGTGAAAAGAGCGGCGCCCCAATACCTTTCTTTCCCTGTAGCCTCTACTACATCAAGAAGGCCCCCAGCAATAGGGATGCTTCCCAACACACCAAAAGCTACTACTGTAAAGCAGCTTGCGTAGTATCGTCCGTATTCTTGAGTTTCGCAGAGCTGGCCTAAACAGATTGGTGTCAAGCTGACATTGGAGCCGCTGACGAATCCAAATAGTAGTACAAAGATCATTAAGAGTCCGTCATTACTCAGGTTGAGCAGGAGTACGTCCGGTAACCAAAAACATAGAACTGATATCGTGCAGAGGAACAATGAGACAATCATAGTATTGTATCGTCCGAATCGATCGGCCAGGTCGCCCGCTATGCACCGGCCAATGCATGAAGCGGCATTAAGGATCGCAAGAAGTCGATATGCAAACGCCGCTGATCCAGTCAAGGCCTCTCCTTGAGACAGATGTTGTCGATCGATGTAATAGCTTGGCATATATGTGATGGGTATGAAATATGCCAGATCTGTCAAACTATAGATCAACATTTTGAAGTTAGTATGTCTAGTTTACATGCTTTCAAGAGTATTGGAAAATTCCAGAAGATGTAGGCACATTGTGTCGCAATCTCTGGAAAAATCACAGAAACGGGATATTTGCGCTGAGAAATCGACACTTACAGGACTCCAGCAGTAGTAATAGCCATGGCTCCTGTTCCATCCATGAAGATCTGTGGGTCCGGTAATGTATCTCGCCAAGTAGTTGCAGCTCCTTTACGAGGTGGAACTCTACTTCGGCAAAATGTCACGTTCATGGAGCAAAGTACGAGCAGCACAAACCCGAGAATCCGAATCGACCATTCCCACCCAACTTGGGGGAGGAGTGACTGTATCATAAGGGAAAATAGAACGCCACCAAAACCACCTCCTACAAAAGCTATGCCACTAGCGAGACCGCGACGCTCCATGAACCAATGAGCAACGCAGCCCATTGATGGGGTGAGGAGAAGAGATGAGCCGATACCAGTCAATATGGAGAATGATAGAATGATCTGATAATATCCTGTATCACAATTAGTGCTGAACGGAGTCCTCGAGAAGATCAGAAGGACCCCAATAGGAGCAGATTTAGCAGCAAGCGATTAAGCGACCTTCGGAGTAGCCATCATACTAGGATGTGTTATGCGTGGAGTAGTACAGGAAAACTAATATTACCTGTACAAAAACTAAGCGCGAAGATTCCAATGAGCGTGCAAATAGTTCCTGCAATGAGCAATCCACGAGGACCCATCGCATCAAAAGTTGGTCCAATTTGTACCCCACAGATCCAATTCACAAAGGCATAGATTGAGAATATCCAGCCGAGCGTAGATGAAGATTCTCTGGGTAATATAGATTTCGAGATGACGACCTCGAATACTCCGGCTGTATTATAAATACCCAACTATGCGGTCAAACCACACCAAGCACCTAGAACCACTAACCAGGCATCGCGACCCCCTTCGGGATAAGTAATTTCGCCATCAATTGGCACTGAGTTGACCGCCGTAGAAAGAGAAGATGAAGGCCTTTCAATATCAGGAAAAGAATCTGTTTCGTCAGCGAATGTCCACCTCTCGTCATCTGGGGTTTGCGAACAGGTAGCCTGTGACAAGTTGTGATCAGAGCTTGATGCCATTGTCTGTCTCCTAGTGCTTCACTTTGAAAGACTTAATGTGTCGAATGGCAAACGCAACAAAATAAGATGATACAATTCTTGGCGTATGTCTCTGATTGACAAGCACGTTGGGCCAAGTGAGATTTATTAAATCGAATCCGCTTTGAATTGCTAAGAATAACATCATCCTTATAAGCCGTGAGGGGTAGACGTTCAACACTCCAGTGCCTCTTGAACTTTTAGCGCATTGTACTCAAAGTGACCTATCAGCGACAAGCGCTTGCTGTGGATTCGAAGCGAGTGTACTCAAACTGACCAATCAGCAATAATGGCTCACACCTCATCCTAATCATTCAATCGTACAGCAAGATTATCAATATTGGATCGCTTCTTGTGAGATGACTTTACTTGTTCCATTTCAGATTATTTGGTATCGAGATAGGGTAGAAAATAGAAATATTTTGATTACATTTCCTTTTTGATATTGTTTTGAAACTGGAATTTATCTTTATAACGTTAATATAACTCTGAAGATACAAATAACCACCAATGCAAAACAATTAATCAATTCATCGACCAATCTCGCAATAGGGAGACAAGAATTCTCACCACAAATGAATAGCACCATGTCATCTCTACCTATCTATCACAAATATCAGAGAGATACCGCGACCGTCCAGAAACCGAGCTCAGATGTGGAGAAATACCAGACAAAAGCCCACAATCTCAAGATCCAGAATCAGTCTGAGTTGAGTCTAGGCCCCTAGTAGAGCTGGTATATTGAGGGCTATTTGTGGATTGATGTATTGATGTATACATCACCAATGTGTAATATGATTCATATCATGCAAATCCCATCCATCCATCCATCGCAATTGAAACTAGGTAGGTAAGAGCGGACTGGAATCGATGTTATCAACTACCAATTTGAATTCTGGATTCTGGATTTTGGATTTTGGGTATAGCTGTGCGGAGAAACAAGTAATTGAGGAGGAATAGATACCTAAGTATCTGCAGTTCCTGGCTGTATGTATGCCATGAATAAAGCCTCTAGAACTACATCTTTAATCTTAAAGTATCTAAAGCTTCATCGGATCTCGTCGTACCTAGTCTTAAGCTACCTAAGTGAGAGTTGAATTAGTGCTTGGGCTAGATTGGACGAGCGAATTAGAGTCTAGATGGAAGGGTTTGATCCTGACGACTTGGTTGCAGAGGTTATTGATGTGGAGAAATGAGGGTGGTATTTCGTTTGTTTTTTGTTCGTTTGTTTGTTTGTTAGTAGCTAGGTAGCTAGATAGGAGATAATTATACACATTGAAAAGAGTCAAAAAATAAACATGAAAGAACATGAAAATAAAAAAGACTGTGTGATAATTGAGAAATAGCAAGTAGATAAAGAAGAACAATTCTGCTCGTCCCAACTCAAGCCATCATCGGCAATACAGAATACTCCTCGACATCTCGTCCGTAGATGCCGTTACTCAGAGCGTATTCATTCTCGAACCATTCGTCGAAATTGAAATTCAAATCCAAAGCATCCTCTTCATCTCTACCATTCTCTTCCGCCGACCAACACTCCACACACTCAAGAGATGCATCTCCAGCAAACCCAGCTGTCTTTATCTGTTCCGACATCACAATTTGAGTCTCCCCACCCCCACCATCCAAATCAACATCCCCCTCCTTCTCCCCCTCTTCCCCACCCCCCTCA